>JADRCD010154227.1:0-18006 GCA_019843815.1 Montemys delectorum | reverse complement strand
AAAAAAAAAAAAAAAAAAAACCTAGTAAAACCTGTTTCAAAAAGAAAACCAAATTAGTGCATTGTCCTCTTGGGAGTCGGGGATGATTACAAACAGCTAAAGAGCAACCACTGTCCACTCTGCCTGGCTGCTTAATGCACATTTTCTGCTTTTGCTTTCTGAGCCCTTTGCATGAACTCAGGCAAAACTTTAAGACACTGATTGCAATATCCACTTGAATGGTGTCATATTCTTCAAAAATAATGTTACAAAAATGTAGGCTTTCCATACAAAGAAAAGAACTAAACTAATAAAATATGACAGCAAGAATGGCTTGGGGCCAGAGACCCATTTGAAACTTATAAAATCTCTCTAAGATCAGAAGGACATATGTTTTCTTCTTGCTAGGTGTAAAACTATACAGTCACACAAGCTTCTGTCTCCAGTTTTAACTTAAAGCCAGGTGTTGCACAATATGTTGAAGGCTTCTATTCGTCCTCTAACTAAAACTTAATTTTATTATCGAAGCAAGTATCTAGACTACCAAGAATGCACTACCAAATCTGCACTCCTAACAGTATACAGAACAGGGCCTGTAAATAATTCTGACTCAAGTTCTATCGTTGCTATTATAATATAGTAAATAAAACTGGAAAATAAAAGTAGGAATGAGAAGTATCACCTAGTTAAGAATTAAATTTTGCAACATAAATATCAAGAAATATTTTTCAATTTACTTAAAAACTCATGTCATAAAATAGTACAGAGAATATACTTATCGTGTTAACTTTTAAAATCAAAATGTGATTTATATTATGTGATCAAATTTTAATTAAGCAAATATAAGCATAAATAATTGTAAAGGATGTCTACATAATTTGGATTTTAAAAATAAACAAAATATCAGTAATCTTTAAGGTATCAGACAAAATTTGCAAGGTGGTGAAAAAGTCAAGTCTTGACAAACAAGAATGGATTTGGTAGATTATGCCCTGATTTGCTGTGAGAGGGACGAACAGCTGAAAGGAACGGCAGGACGACTCTGGACTACTAAGGACTGATGCTAAGTAGCGGTCTGGTTAAATTGATCATAAAGACCTAGTGCCCTCCTGCATCCTACTGTTGTATCAAGCCTAAGAAAAATAATCATGAGAGCTGAAGATACATCTCAGTGGTATAGCATATGTGAGACTCTATATTCAATTTCAAGAACTTCAAAACATATATTTAAAATGCTACTTTTCAAAGAATATACACCATAATCTTAGATTTTAAAAAGGATCCTAAACCCAATTTTGAAATGCTATTATGTTATAATTTTTAAAAGCAAGCAAACATACAAAACCTTTTTATATCCCTTGTAACTTCCCGAATGATAGAGGCAACAGTGTCTTTTATAATAGTGTTTGACCCCTAGTTCCTGGCACAGCCTGCCTTAAAACCCTTTGGATTAGTAAGTCAGGTGTTATGGCACACCCCTGTAATTCTAGCACTCAGAAAGCTGAAACAGAAGGATGGAGAGTTTAAGAATAACGTTAATCTGACCAGGAAAAATCCAAGGTTGGTCTAGACTATATAGAAAAAACATCCATCCAAAAATTAAAACTAGGGGCTGGAGGGAGGATTCTGTGGATAGGAATGCTTGCAGTGCAAGCATGGGGACCTTAGACCCAGCAACACCTCTGCGGAAACTGGAAATTTTATTTTAAAATGTATAGAGATGCAAAGTGTGTTAAAGAAACAAACAATTTTGCACAAGGATAAAGTGGGAGTTTCTACACAACTTGATTTTGAAACTCACTGTAAAAGTTCAGAAGGTTACATATTATATGCTATTGTGACAGACAGGCATATAGACAGAGAAAATAAAACAGTACAGAGGAAGAACAAATATATACATCCAATAAGCATATAAAGACTTCCAAACTTACTAATAATAATTTTATACAAGAGAGCTCTGACAGATACCACATAAGCAAGAATCAAGATTGGGGACATGGGTCTTGTGTAACCTTGACATGATGCACTAAGACACATTAGCCTGTGTCCATCCTAACCATGCATAACCTTAATCCAATTTTCATATGCGCTTCACACAAATCCAAACTAAGAGTTCTCCAATGCAATTGATGAGAATCAAGGTCATAGAAGAAAGAAAAGACTGAGGGATAGATTCTGACTGAAGAAGCCTATGCAACTATAACAACTACATATATCACTGGGTCCTCACCTGGATCCTGGAAAATAAGACACATGTCAGTGGTAAAACTGAGAAAATCTAAATAATTTCTAGCACCAACTAATATATTTTTATAAAGGTTAATCTCCTAGATTTTACATACACAAATGTTCCATGGTTCCTGAAGAAGAGAAAAAGCATGGAAAACATTATTTTTGTGACTCTCGTGTAATTTTTAAATTATGACCAGCTCTTTTTCATGACACCACCTAGGTAGTCGGCTAGGTCAAGATGAAGCTGTGTATCTTTTGGCTGGCCAGTGGCTATCAAAAATGGATTGATGTGGATGATGAACACAAGCTTCATATTTACTATGAGAAGCACATGGCCACAGAAGTAATAGCTGATGCTCTGGGTGAAAAGTGGGAGGGTTATGTTGTCTGAATCAACAGCAGGGATTTGGAAGGACTATGTTCTAAATGGGTGGTGGGAATGCCAGACAAGGTTTTCCCAGGAAATGAGAAACCATTGAGACCCAAGCCAGAGTGCACCTGCTGTTGAGTAAGGGACATTCTTTATCAAGAAGAATTGGAGAGATTAAGACCAAGACTGTCTCCAGATATCCATCTGAGTTTTCTTGACAAAGTCATTGCAAGAAGGAGAAAGGGATATTCCTAGACTGACAGATACTACTGTATTTCGGTGGTTGGGGCCAGGGTTAGGGCTAGGAGAAGCTAGAAGCTTTTCTATCTCTCTATCTTACCTGCCAATGTGTTGTCAGAAAGCACTTGAACAAAAAAGGTAAACTCCATTTGTTCTGCAACACAAACATTGATACACTACTCTGAAGTAACAAGAAAACTAAGGAGAAGGCTGTAGAAAAAGCTAAACTTTTGGCCAAGAGAATGAAGGAAGCCAAAGGAAAATGCAAGGAACAGATTGCAAAAAGATGTGGGCTGTCCTCACTGAGAGCATCTACTTCTAAATCTGAGACCAGTCAAAATTAAGTCTTTAAGGGCTGGTGAGATGGCTCAGCGGGTAAACGCGCTGACTGCTCTTCTGAAAGTCATGAGTTCAAATCCCAGCAACCACATGGTGGTTCACAACCACCCAATGCCCTCTTCTGGTGCCTATGATGTGACTAGAGGTCCTAAAGTCAATTCCCAACAACCAGATGAAGGCTCACAACTATCTGTACAGCTATAGTGTGTACCCATATACATAAAATAAATAAATCTTAAAAAAAATAAGTCTTTAAGAGGAACAAATAAATGATCAAATCTTGAAAACAATAAAATAAAATTATATCCAAAAATTCAAGGAAAAAAACAACAATAAAAGATTAGCAATCTATAAAAATAGGGAAATTGGAGCACTGTATATTAATGACAGGAATACAAAATGGTACATAATGAACAAGTAACACACTAAACACCATATGACCAGTAAAAGCACTTATTTACTAAGCCAGCTAACCACACAAATACTTATGCATACATATTAACGAGTTCTGTGCAAAATAGAAAAAAACTGGAAAAAACTAAATATTCATCAATTGCTAAATAGATACAGAAATCATGGAGAAATTAGAAAATGAACTACTGCCCAGCAGGATGGGAAACTACTGAGATATATATACATATGTATGTATGAACGAACCCCTAAGTATTTATGCCAAAGGAAGCCAGGCAGGTGCATGGACACACACACACACACACACACACACACACACACACACACGAAATGTAACAAAAGAACATCAGAAATAAATCTAAATCCACAATATTTGATAAGTTAAATAAACACAGAGAAATTCTCCCAGAGATATAATCTATTAAAATTAACTTACAGAAAATAGTTACTTTGACAATGTTCATATCTGCTGAAACAGATGAGTCGTATAACCTTCCAAATCACAATGTACACTAGGTTTACTGGTGAAGTCAACCAAACAATAAAGAGGAGATAATAAAACTGTTTACTATCTGAAAAAAAGAATCAGTACTGTGTCTACTTCCTACCTTGTTCTATGAAGTCAGCATTACTATCAAAATATCAAAAAAGCAAAAATACAACATTCTCTAATGAAACTGACATAAAAGTCTTCAACAAAATGTAAACCTAATAATATGTCTCAAATGGTTTGACATTCAAAAATCAATGAAAGTTTTTACATCAACAGGTTTTCAACATGGGATCATTACAAGAGATGCAAAGCAAGGACTTAATAAAACCAAATACTCATTCATCATAAATCAGTCTAGTGAACTAAAAGTAGATAGTGACTCACTAGAATAATGAAGCGCATCCTTTGAGAACCTACGGCACATCACACTTACAGTGAAAACAAGACACTTGCATCCTAGGATGAAGGCTGGGATGTTACCACTCACCATTCTCACACAACGGAGATGAATACATAAAGTCAGTTACTTTATTGATACCGCTATTCTACATGGAATCTGAAATTTAAAACTTATAGAAATCGGCGAGAAATTTTCTCAAAAAGCTAAAATTTGTTTAATTTTTAAAACAGTGTAGTTTTAAATGTTTATTACTATGTGATTCAGCTATATCACTACTGAGTATACACTCAAAAGATTCCAAATCCTACTATAGAGAGACTTGTTCCTCCATGTGCACTGCTGTTCTATTCACAACAGCTAGGAAATTGAATCATCTTAGATGTTCATCAACTAATAAACGCATAATGAAAATGTGGTACATATACACAATGAAATTTTAGTCAGTTATAAAAAAATGAAATCATGAAACTGTGAGGAAAAGAGGCTGAACTAGAAAATAATCAACCCTGGCCTAGAAAGATAAATACTGGATGTGTTCTCTCATATGGGAATGTTAGCTTTGAATTATTAGATTTGTATGTCTAATTTGGAGTAACTGTGGAAGTCAGGAAGCCTAAAAGGGCCCATGAGATGGGGACCGGTCTTAAATTGTAGAAGAATAATAAGACACAGGTAATATAAAAACGGGTGGGGGCGCTGCAAAGCAGGAGGGTTGGGGAGAAGAAAAGTAGGGGATGAATTAGCCAAAACTAGGACTGTATGAAAAACCATTATGAAATCCACTAGTTTTAAGCTAATTCAAAAATGTAAAAATTTTAAAAGAGTTTAAACACAGATTCCCAGTATGGGTAGACAATGCTTCCCCAAGAAGACAGGGTTATTAAAATGAAAATCTTGGAATGCCTCCACTGATCAGAGAGGCCCGAAGGGAACTCAAACCCACATCCTAAACCCACTGCTAGAACCAAATTGCCGAAAACGTTAATACTTCCGTCACAGGCAAGAGAGAAATCAAGGTGAAAAAAAAAAAAAAAGGCCTTAAAAATTCTCTGCTGGCTAGCTTTCATGCTGCCATATGGTGCCATCAGGATGTCGGGAGAGAAGAGTCATCAATAGTACTGTCTAGCAGTGAGCCCTGAATGCTGAATAATGACCTACCAGGCAGGAACCAGCAACAGTATATACTGGTGCAATCACTGCATGAAGACTGTGGAAGCAACCAGCAGCCTTCTGATTTTATCTGAGGCCTGCTCCATAGGGAGGGATTCACATCTGGTATGCAAACCTGATCAAAAGCTCATGGCTCAGGACAGGGGAGACAACTACTATTGTTTTATTAAATGGGTTGTTAATTGCCTGGGTTATCGAATTGCCTTCAAAATAACTTATGCTTAAACCCAAAGATTTTTTTTTAAACTGTTCTAAAGATTTGCCAGAGAAATCTCCTCTGCAGTGAGTAGTGGTTAGGGAAACAGACTAGCTAATACATAACTGGTGAAAGTGCTGATAATATGTGACTGTCGAGTGTTCTGTCCTAAGTATGACATCTACCTCAAGGCTGCAACCCCAAGACTTGGAGAGCACCATGGAAGAGGGTATAGTAAAAGTATAAGAGCCAGCAGATGTGGTGCAGTGCTGGGAAATGCTGTCTTCCAGACACGGCATGGCCACTGCATTTATGAACTCACTGCAGAAGACCCAACAAAATCAGCCACTATTCCAGTAGGCAACATCAACTAGACTAAAAAGTAAGAAGAAAACAACAGGACAATGGGAGAGAAACATGTTGGGGGGAGGTATACAAACAGAGTGGGAGGGGAGCCTGAAGTAATCAATGTACACATGTGTGCACATGTGAAACTGTCAAAGAATAAACAAAAGTGTTTTGGTTTGTTGTCATTTCTCTTAGAAGCTAGAGAAATGGCTAAATGGGTTAAGTACTTGCTAGCATGGGAGCAAGAGAACTAGAGTTTGAATCCCCAGCATCTACATAGAAGCCCATTACATGAAAAGCAGCCTGTAATTCCAGGGCTGGGAAGCAGGGAGGCTTCCTGCAGCAAGCTGTCTACATGAACTGGTATAATCAGCAAGCTCTAATGTCAGTGAAAAACAGTGTCTCAAAAAATAAAGTGAGGAACAATCAAGAAGGACACTAACCTCTTCCCTCTATCCCCATGTGCACACTTATACACACACAAATGTAAGCACATAATACACATAAACATGAAATTATAGATTAATTAATTAACTGATTAATTAATTTAAAAATGAAACTTAATACTATTATATTTGTACCCAAAAGAAATGCTTAGTTAAAAATCTAAAAGAGAAGTATAAGATCAATGATACAAAACTCCCAAGAGAGCCTGGAGAAATGGCTCAGTGGTTAAGAGCACCGACTGGCTCTTCCAGAGGCCCTGAGTTCAATTCCCAGCAACCACATGGTGGCTCACAAACATTTGTAAGGGGATCTGATGCCCTCTTCTGGTGTATCTAAAGACAGTGACAGTGTACTCATATATATAAAATAAATGAATCTTTAAAAAATAAAAAAACTTCCCATGAAGGAGAGGCCCTTGGGCCTAAACGTACTTGATGCCCCAGTGTAGGGGAATGCCAGGGCAGGAGGACCAGAGTGGGTGGGTGGGTGGGTGGGTGGGTGGGGGAGCACCCTAATAGAGGCAAGGAGAGGGGTCCCCAAAGGGGAGACCTGGAAAAGGGAAAACCTTTGAAATGTAAATAAAGAAAATATCTAATCAAAAAAAGAAAAAGAAAAAAACCTCCCATGAAAGATATCAAAAAATATATAAATAAATGGAGGGATATTTTAAGTTTATTCAGTGAACAATGACAAGTTGATCTCAACACTTCCACGGAAAGGAAAAAGACATGTAATAGTCCAATTAATACAGAAGAGGGGGAGAAAGACAAGGAGTGAGAAGAGAAAGATGCTCAGCTTTAAATCCATAATAATCAATCAATATGGGATGGGGGAATCAATCACCAGACAGACAGACAGACAGGAATCTATAATCAGACTCTATACATACAGTCAGCTAATCTTTGAAAGGAAAATTAAGATAATTCAATAGAAAAGTAGAGTAATTCCAGCACTGTTATTACTGGACAGCTACACACAATAAAATGTATCAATATACAAACTTAATGTCATTCACAAAAAATAATCAACGTAAATGGATTACAAGCGTATATATGAAACCAAATTTTAAAAGATAATATAGAAAATCTGGGTACCCTTGAATTCAGTAACATTTTTTAGGACCACCACAAAAAGCATCATCCTTCAAGTGAAAAAAAAAAAAAGCGAAAAGAAAAGGAAAAGAAGTACTAGATTGGAATTTATTGAAATCAATAAAAATCTTCTCTTTAAAAGCCACTATTAAGAGAAATAAAAGACAACCTACACCCTGGGCTATAGAACAAAACAGTACAAAGGAACAGCATCCTTACAAAATGGACAAAAGACTTGAATAAATATCACATAAAAGAAGATAAATAGCAAATGAAGAAAAGGAGACAGAACCATGAGTCATTATGGAATCACTAGTTAAAACAGAAAGGAGGCCCATTCTGAACCTTTATGACTGAAATCTAAAAGCCAGTGATGACAGGAAAATGCTGCTGCTGATGTCATGCAAAGAGCTGGTGCACTGTAGGTATGAGTATGAGTCAATATAGCCACCTGTGAGAAGTCTGGCAGTCTCCTACAAAGTCAAATATGGTCTGACTGTACTCAACAATTGTGCTGTGGTAGTTTGAATGGGAATGACCCCCACAGACTCATATGTTTGAATGCTTGGCCCATTGTGAGGGGCACTAGTAGGAGGTGTGGCCTTGTTGGAGTAGGTGTGGCTTTGTTGGAGGAAGTGTGTCACTGTGGAGGTAAGCTCTGAGGTCATATATGCTCAAGCTATGCCCAGAGTGAGACTATGCTGCTTGCAGATCAAGATGTAGAACTCTCAACTCCTTCTCCAGCACCGTAACTATCTGAATACTAACATGTTTCCTGCCACGACAATGGACTAAACCTTGAAAATTGTAAGTCAGCCTCAATTAAAATAGTTTCCTTTATAAGAATTGTTACATGCTATGACGCTTTTACTAAAATGATTTGGAAATATGAATACATACAAAACACCTGTGCACAAATGTCTACAGTCCCTGTAATAATTCCTGCCAAAACTCTGAAGCCACCAAAATGATGTACAAACTATGGAACATTCATGAAATAAACTATTATTCAAAATAAAGACAAAAACAAGAACAAATAAAGAGGAGTTATATATGCACACTGTTGAGTGGGGCCACTGTGAAAGGCTTCACACTATATGACACTCTGGAAGAAGCAAAGCCACTTAGAGCAGTATGCATAAGTAAAGAACATGGGATTGCAGTAAGTGAACTATTCTTCATAGTGCTACAATGATGGGCATATGACACTGAGCAGATCCAGTGTACCCACAGTACTAGACAAGGTACATTCTAACAGAAATTATCAACTTGAGTCGGTAATAACTTCAATACTTGACTACCAGTTATAACTACTATGCCTCACTAATGTACAACACTGTACTAAGGGAGGGGTGAATGTAACTCAGCAGGCCAACATATGCTCACCATGCCTGAAGCCCGAGATTTGAGATGTGCACGCGCGCGCGCGCGCACACACACACACACACACACACACACACAAACAAACAAGAAATGAGGGGTAGGGGAAGCAGGGGAAATTATGACTAGAGAATAGAGGGGGTATATGGAAACTGTGCAGATGATGATGTAAGCAACTGCTAGGTCCCTGGAAGTAGGCTAGTGGAATCACCTGTACTAACAAAAAACAACTAAAAAACTCTAAAACTCATTTTTTAATGAAGGTAAAATTTCATAAGAAAGTATATCCAAGCAAATAACTTCTATTGCTTTTATTTTATAGTATAAGACTATGTATAGCCTGGGGAAGAAGTCAAAAGGCCAATCAATAAGGATAAAACGAAGGGAACTAAATTTTTAGAAAATTCTAGAACAAGAATTTTTAGACAATTCTAGAACAAGGTTTTAAAGTTTATAGCTATTAACAACATCAAGCAATCCATGCACTTCTTCCTCTGAAATAGGAAAGGGAAAGCCGAGAAAGACAAGAGGAATCTGAGAAATGTATTCTAATGACCTACATCACTCAGAAGTTCTGCTGAAAAGCATACTGAAGGTAAAGAGAGGGTGGGGAATAACAGGAGGAATATTTGAAGCATCACTACCACAGTGGAGAAAAAAAGGCCAAGAGTGTCACTTGTCCTGAAAGGAAGTCAATGTTCAGTAGCAGTTCCTTCCATCGCTGCCATAGATGTCACTGCCTGTGCTCTTCCCCCTTGAGTAAAAGCATCACACTTGGGGGGACGAGAAAGCAATGAAGAGAGAGGAGTTAGCAGATACAACCTTTTCCTACCAAAATAACAAATCTACTAAGCTGACAATACCATACTCACGCACCTATAAATTAATCAAAACCTTATTGAATTCCTTCCTTGCTTCAGAACCCTTTTGATTATACAGCATAGCAATCTAACTTGAACCTGAGTCCACTAACACCTCATAAGCTCTTGGCAAATTGTGCCTCAGCTCATGAAGACTACATGCCCCTCCCCTCCTGTTATCTCTAGCATTTCTAAGATATTCACCATTTACTCTGCTCACATAGCCAAGATACACCTAGAGGAAAGAGAAATGAACTCTGGATTCCAAAGCAACAGCCTGTTTGTTGAAACTCAACAGTAGCATTCGGTAAAATTAAGCTTTTCTCCTCCTTACTCAATATCCTTGATTTTAAACTAAATTAATCGGAACCATCAATGTATCAAAGTGACAGTTTATGGGAGATGGGGGACATGCATAACTCATACTAGACTATGACTTTAACCTGGGAGATCGTAAGAAAAGAAAGGGAATGGGGAAGAAGGTAGGGAAGCAGGAAGAGAGGGGAGGGGAGAGAAGAAAGGAGGTAATAGGGTTAACTTGTGTATGGATAGATGGGTTTTTTTAAAGTACTTTTCTTTTCCACAGGGGAATATCAATAGCCTTTTAAGCACTCTCGCATTGAAATGTGTATTCTGACAGTTATGTCAGAGCCTGGATAAAAGCCTTTTCATGGAAATCATTAAAAAGAAAAGATCCAGACAAGAGGCCTGTTTTTGTCCAGGAATGAAAGTGGAAACGAATAACCTCAGCTTTAAACGATGGAAGTACCTTTCAGACTGATGGGGCAGATGAAACAACTGCCCTCTCCACTTCCCACACCCAGGCACCTACATTTTCTACCAGCTGTTGTCTAAAACCTTCCAAATAGCACAGGAACTCTGAGGGTAGGACTCAGAGTGAGGACTGGCAAGAACAGCCATTTGTGATTCAGAGCAAAGGGAATAAAGGGGCCCCAGAAGGATTCCATCAGAGCTGCCCCTCCTGGGCCCCTACTCCCAGAGTGTTAACCCAAGGTCTCTCAGCTCTCAGCTCTAAACTGCTGAATCATTTCACCAGGCACTGTGTGCCTATCTGCTGGTGAGAAATAACAGTCATTCCTCGCTTTGGCCATCATTTCCTTACTTCCCACTGCTAAATGCTCTGTTGGCCATGATCAGGCACCAAGGCAGTAACTGACTCTCCCTAGGAAACTAGAAGGTGAGCCAGCCAGCCTGGAAGGTCATTTTATATTTTGGCTCAAACTCTAGGCTCTCTGCAAAAGATGTTTTTTGTTCCTGAAAGACCACAGAGATATTGATATCTCCCTTCCTCAAGTTAACAACTTTTCAAGGTCTCCCCACATGCCACATTTTCAACATGCACCCTCTCTCATTTAGTATCAGGACGAATCTGTTTGAATGCTTTTCACTTATATATCCCAGCAAAATCATTTCAAAATGATTACTAACTGTGCCAAGAAAAAAAACTTTCATTGCTTAGTCCCTGGTCAATTGGCGCTGATGAAAACTGCTGTCACAATGATCCTCTGAGACTCCCCGAATGCTTTACTGGCTTTAACCATCTTAGGAAGAAGGGCAACACAAACTCCGAAGCTGGTGTCAATGAGATAAATCTCGGAGAGCCTGGAGGTTCTCCCTGGGAGCTGGTGTTATTCATAGTCCAACCCCACTAATAAAAATAAATAAATAAATAAATAAATAAATAACTGTGACGAAACCCTGGTTTCAGATCCTCAAAGACACTTAGAAAAATTTTTCTCTTCTCTCTTAAAATTAGGGAAATCATTGAATTCTTCAGAGTCCTTCAGAACACTGCAAAAACAGAATTCCATCACGATGATGACAACTATGCCTAGGTTCTGTGCACCTGGCATAGTAAACTGCATTGTCTGACTTAAGTCTAAGCCTATCTGTAAAGGAAGAGAAATCAGCATGTAAAGATTGTTTGCCACAGGCTACAAATCCCAGAGCTGCAGAACCAAGCTCTAAACACAAACCACTGAAAGTTGCCACACCTTCAACTGCACAGCTACACTTTCATGAGCTTAAATACCTCTCTTACTGATAATAAGATCCAGACTATCCTACATTAAAATGATTAGTATGTGTATTGGGGGAGACCTGGGGTGTTGAGTGTATGTACATATATGTCTGAAAATAGATATGATAGATTTGACTGTGTTGTCTAGCCTGATCTCAAAGTACTGGGACAAAGTTGTTCCTTCAATTTCAGCTTCCCAAGTGCCAGGACTACAGATGTATACCAAAAACTGAAAGAAATAATTTAAAATAATCTTGGATAGGCATCCCTAGTTAATACATTTCCTATAAAGGCCACCTTTACATAAGTTATTCAAAATCAACTATTAATTCACGCACCCCTCCCGTTTCTGAGACAGACCATTAAAACATAAAGCTCTCTTACTTAATTATTCAATAATAAACATAAAACTCAAGCATCTTTTATACACCAACGAACCCCATAAAATCTGAAAGTAAAACACTACTTGTAAAGGTCACAGTTAAGACTCCCCAGTTGACCCCAAGGAGCACTAAACATGCTGGAGACTGCACAACTTCCGGATACCTCTCTGCCGGTTCTTACTCGCTTAACTGTCCTCTTAGTCTAAAGGAAAAGCATTTTACAAATTTTTGCTAAAATGAATGTATCATAACAACCCATCTCAAAAACACTGGGAGTCAAACAACCTTTCTTGCACTTTAAGGTCAGTGAGCATCCAGGATAAGAAGAAACTTTGCTGCCCTTTTGTTTGCTGAGTAAGAAAAGCACTGCTGTGGCATCCAGGCAAAGGCATACGTGTGGTATGGACTGCATCACACCCCAAGTAAGCGACTCTCAGGAAGGCTAGTTCCTGTCTTCTAACAGGAACCATCCAGGGGCTATAGCGATAGTGGCAGAGTTCTCACCTGGTACCTGAAAGCCCTTGGATTCATTCCCCAACACATCTCAACCAACCAATCAATGTGAAAATAACGCAAATAAATTTCTACTCTTTGGTTCTCAGAGGAAAAAAAAGGACAAAGAAAATGTTGATGTGAGGAAAAGTTATTAAACAAATTTTAGTTTCATAACTATATTTTACCTTAACCCAACATCACTGAAGATAAGAATCTTGAAACTTATGACCTAAGTTGGATATATCATACAAATGCATAACCCATTTCATCTTATTTGAAATTAGATAAAACAATTACAAAAAAAAAAAAAAAAAAAACTTCATCTGAAAACTAAAACCACAAAACCTTATTTACCATGCATGTACTGCCCTCTACAGGCCATAAGTGGAATTAATCTAAGAGCAAAAGAGAGGTATCTCGGATTTTCATATTCTGCATTAATGAAACTTACTTTCTAAACATGCCAATAGTGATTATTGTCATTTTCAGCCAAAAAATAAAACAGGGATGGCAATATGGCAGAGACAGGAATCAGAAATCACTGGCCCAAATAATTAAAAGAAGCCTTAATTCTTCAGTTTTCTATCTCTTCCTGCTACATTTAACCTCATCTCTGCTCAAAGTCATCATAGGCACAAATAAGTATTAAGAATGACAATGAAACAGTAACCTATTAAAAACCTGGCACTGTTACAATAACATTAGAAAACGAATGTTTAACAGGAGACAGAGTGGAGCTTCTCAAGATAAAACCATTATTCAAAACTACATGCACGTGTGTATGCACTGCTAGTATAATATACTCTCACTCTGCTCACAGAGAGGGACTAGAACCAATAACAACTCAGTAATGAGCACTCCCACCAGCCAGATCTTGGGTTCCAAATATTTTCCAGTAATATAGATGCCAATGCCAGATAGAAAATGGCTATTTCCTAAGCTGGGACAGGAAAACCAACAGGCGTGCTTGGAGTATTTAATGGTGTCAGAAATTAAGAAAATGGCTCAAAAAATACAAAGATAAATGTCCTAGTTAGGTTTCTATTATTATGATAAAGCACCCATGAAAATCAACGTGGTTAGAAAAGGGTTTTTAGCTTACAGGTTACCATCCACTATCAAAAAAGGAATGCAATGCAGAATCATGAAGCAGAAACTACAAACCAATGTTGCTTACTGGCTTGCTACCAATCTTATACTACCCAGATCCAACTACCAAGGGGCAGTACTGCCCACATTGTGCTACACACACACACACACACACACACACACACACACACACACAGCAAAAACCCAGATACATTAAAAAAAATAAGTCTTTCTTCAAGATGTTTAATGCAGAATGTGGTATCCTGGTCATTTCCCAAGGGTGTGGGGAGAAAGCAGGGACATGATGAAGATGAAGCAAAGGAGAAGGGTTCACAGCTACTGATGTCTATCTGGACAGTAAGGCAAAGATGTTTAATTTCTTGTTTTATCTTTTATGTATGTAATTTATTTGAATGTATTAAGTTATAATAAATAAAAAATACAAATTTAAACTATTTCTAAGAGTCCCTCTGTACTGATGGTGCTGTTGTTTTTAATAATTATGAATTTATCCATCATCTTGAAAAGAATAAAAGTAGCAATCATTATTAAACTGCTAACCATCTCATTCTGAGTGATGAAGGATTAGTCATGTACATTTATACATTGTATCTTTTAACATTTTCCATGTTTTCTAATGTAAAAATATATTACTTTTATAATCAAAAAGAAAAGCTAATTCCACAAAATTAAAAATAACAAAAAAAAAACAAAAAGCAAATGTTTGGAACTCTTATGGTCTTATTGTTTGGAATTAATTTTAATAAACAGACATGGTTATAATTTTAAAAAAATAACAACAATAATGTACAGATTTGGGTTACTTTAGAAAAATAGTAATTACTGAAATGGTCGCAGCATTCGTAGTCCAAGAGTCTCATCAAAGACAAAAAGATGTAAGTAACAAAATATTCCCAATATCCATCACTGAAAATACATGTAGAAAATTTTCTCAGCTTTTACCTCTGTTGATGACAAACCAAAAACATATGAGGCGAAACCTGTCTGGGGGAAATGATAATTAACTGTCTACAGATGTTGCCTGACACGATCCATTTCCCAAAGTTCAGAAGAAAGGTAGGCCACTTAGCCCAGTCACTCTCAAGGTGAAACTGAGGCCTCATCCTCTCTTCCCCTATCAGTGGCCTATCTACTCTCACATCTGGGGAAGTACTAAAATCACACAATAACAGAGAGGGCTGTTCCTTTAGGAAAAAAAAAGTGAAGTGTGAGCAATGAGAGGGAAGAGTGCAAGTGTAATGTCAACTCTTGGTAAAAAGCGAGCATAGCACCTGAGTCTACTGTTAAACAAACAGGGCAGCTGAGTCCTCGCACTTCCTGGAGGATTCACAAGCCTTCCACTGTCACAGCTGCTGACTCTGCCATCAGTACCCATAATTTCAATCTCTGCTGCCACATAACCATCATCATTAAGGTGAAAGATGAAAATTCCCAACTTATAAAAAGGGAAAAAAATATAGGCAAACTTGCCAAAATCTACGGCAGAAGTAAATAATCATCCTTAAATCAGGACGAAGGAAAATGGCGTGTAATACCTGTGTGGTCAAGGGCAACTGCAGAAGCCATGGCCAACAGAGCGTGGGAAGGAAGGGCGGGGACATCATTACAACTCCTGTCATAACAAGGCTGAGAATCAAGATATTTTGAGTAGATAAGCCCTATTCACATAATAACTCTTACAGAAAAAGCTGTTATGGTTATTCTAATTATATTATTGTTGCTGTTGATCTTATTCAGTTGCTCATGTATTTACCTTTAGTTTTTCTAAGACTAGGCCTTGGTTGTTGTTTAGCCCTGGCTAATCTAGTGTTGCCCTACTAATTTGTCAAGGTCTGAAATTACCAGAAAACCCTGGCCTCGGTGCAAAATAGTGGACTCCCTTTACCAGCAGGGTTTTTCCTTCTCTGGCCATGTCTGTTGAGCTCAGAAAACCCCTATCCCCTCTATCTGCAGATATTTGGGATAGTTTAGCAACCGAACCCTTTCTGGCTTGAGCCCTTCCCCAACAATGCACTTAGCAACTATCTGCACTGAGCTGCACATACACCCTACTGTAAATAATACAATAGGTTGCTCCTCCCTAGCAAACCGCTGTAACTCACACTTTGTGGTCAAACATATCCTGGATAATATCCAGAACTACAGGCAATATACTGATGCAACCTGGACCAGTTTTTAGGTACATGCAAAGTAAGACGAACTGTCCTCAAAATGAACTTTTAGCAGGGAAATACCCTATTTAATACTTTATACCTATGTGTGACTTACTGTGCAAATGATTAAAATCATATGAATTGTGAAGAAAAACACATGTTGTGAACAAAAGTGATCTATCAAAATAGAAAATTATCTACATTCCTCCCCTTACCAGCCAGCTTCCCCCTCTTCTCCTGAACCTGAAAAGGGGAAGCCCTGGGTACTGACCAAGTACTCTTGACTCTCTAGAAGTGCTTCTATCTTGAACTTTCACTTTACCTTTGAATAAAAGGACTTGCTACTTTTGCTCTCTGTTTGTGCTTCTTTAATTCTTTGACAAAGACACTAAGAACATGGAAATACCTGATCCAGACAGAGACCACTAGCAATAGAAATACCAAAACTGAGTAAGCTTGTGCTGAAAAAAAAAAGAAGAAAAAGCATGAGAAAAGGGAGAGGGAGAGAGGAAGGGAAGAAGAGGGAGAGAGAGAGAGAAATTTAGAACACACACACACACACACACACACACACACACACACAACACACACACAAGAAAATAAAAAGGAACACAAGGTAGGAACTTGGGAAAGTGTCCACAAAGCAGCTTCTAGAGCAAATGACTTCAGAGACCAGCAAGTCCACAGACACTAGAAACCTGAAGGCCAGACATGAACTGAGCATCAGACACTCTTGGCAGAGGTATAAGTAGCTGGGATGTTAGTTTGAGATGCTTGCAAGTTATAGTTACTGAGAAAAGAAAAGGTGGCCCTTTAGCACTAACATTCCAGTGACTACCTAAAGGAACAAGCAAGAGGGCTGGGAGGCTGTCAGCCCACCCCGCAGATGCAGAGAGTTTAAACTAGGGGATCTAATGCAGAAATCGATAGAGAGATTTTTTTTAAATATCGTCAAGGTATATATTCCGCAGACTATCAAAACTTGACAGTCAATTCTATGATCTAGTCACGGGAAGTTAGGCAATATAATGTCTTAGCACCTCCAGTTCTTCATGAATAAAACAGGAAAAATGGCAGTAACCTCCTGAAAGACATGCTATAGGAACTAAATGAGTCAACATATAAAAAGTTCAAAATAGTAGCAGTGATTCACCAACACCTGTTTGTCAGCTATGCAGAGGCAGCAACACAGTCAGACTGAAGGGGATGATGAAATGCACAGGAAGGGGTGCGGGAGAGCAAGTGAGAGGCAGTCCCTGAGTAGCTGATGTGGAAGGCTGTACTCAGTACAGCCGCTGACTAAGAAAGAGTGAGCATCATTATAAGCGACACCTAGTAGGAGTTTATAAGTGACACCTAGTAGGAGTTGTACTGGCAGTCAATGAGGGAGTGGAATTAGACAGAGCACAGAAAACCAGAGAACTCAGTGAGACACAGGTAGTGGCTCAACTCCTAAAAATGTTGGTGTTCCTTCAAGCAGAAAATTTTGCATAAAAACAAAAATAATGCCTGACAAAAGAGCTTAGACATTAAAAACGGAACAAAGCAGTTCTAAAATTTTGGGGGGTAGGGCTAAATGCTTGAGTTCTTAAGTACTTAAATCATATTGCACAACTAACCAAAGATGAAAGAATAACCAGATTCCAACCACTCATCCAAGAATTTAAAGTGTCATTTCAGGGTCAAGACAATTCTATGAAAAAATAAGTTCCAATTAGAAGCTCCTAGCGGGGCAGTGGTGGCGCACGCCTTTAATCCCAGCACTTGGGAGGCAAAGGCAGGCAAATTTCTGAGTTCGAGGCCAGCCTGGTCTACAGAGTGAGTTCCAGGACAGCCAGAGCTATACAGAGAAACCCTGTCTCGAAAAT
>JADRCD010154226.1:0-15851 GCA_019843815.1 Montemys delectorum | reverse complement strand
GAAGGGAGGGAGGGAGGGAGGAAGGGAGGAAGAAAGGAAGGAAGGAAGGAAGGACAGACAGATTTGTTAACAGGTTCACTTGCTGTTACTGTGACAAAATACCCAGACTTGAAGCAATTTAGGGGAGCAAAGGGTTTATTTGACTTGTTTCCGATCTATTGTGGGGAATTCACGGTAGAAAGCCATACTCACAGTCAAGGGCAAAGAATGTACCCGTGGGGCCTGCTTGCTACCTGCAGCTTTCTCGTGTGTAACAGTTCAGGCCCCCTGTTTGGGGAATGGTGTCACCTGTGGTGGACCGACTCTTTCTGTATCAATTAACGAACAAGATAATCCATACAGGCATGTGCAGTAAAGAAAATTACTCAACTGAGACTTTCTTCCCAAGTGATTCAAAGTTATGGCAAGTTAACTCTGACTGAGAACTTGGGAGGCCAGGAGCTCCTGGCCCTAGTTTTTGTAAGGTTTTTCTCTTCTTTAAGAATGGATTTTTATCATCTTTTAAAAAGCCCAACTCTTCTAAGTATTCTCTAAGATCAAGAGATCATAAGGAGAAGGCAATGAGTAAGGCTGGAAGGAAGTGTCTGTGGAGAGCTTCACACCTGGGTCACCTTATCAGGACCCAGGGCTGATCCCCTGTCTCTTTCAAAGGTCCTGGAGTGTGATTGGGCCTTACTTCCCACTAAGCTAGAGTGTTGGAATCTGTGCCAGGGCCCAGAAAGCCCAGGATATCTCTTGGCAGTTACGGTCACCCTGCTTCTCTATTTGTCACTAAGAACTGTCATAACAAGGCATCACAGACTGGGTTGAGAGGTGGTGGGTTGCACCCCAGGCATTTATAAGCCACAGTCTGAAGTAAAAAGATCAGAAGTGGCAGTGACTGACTGGGTGCTAGGAGCTCTCCCTGGGTCAGGGCTATCTATCTTCATACTATGTCCTCAGACAGCCTTTCCTCCATAGTGCACTTGGAGAGAGATCTTGAATCCCTTCCTTTTCTCATTAGGGCCCTAGTCCCATCCTCGGGATCCACCCTCATGACCTCATCTAACCCCAATTACTTCTCCAAAGCCCCACCTTGAAACACCACACTAGGGACTAAGACTTCAGAGTCTTGGCGGGACACCCTTCAGTCTAGAACCACTTTTCTTAGCCACCTCTTTTGTGGAAGAAAATCCAAATGTTGGTGTTTCTGGAACACTTTCAGGAAAACAGTTGGCTTGTTAGAATCCTGGCTTCCATATCTGAAGTGATTCTTATCAGTGATTTCTTGGGAATGTCAATATTTATCTAGATAATAAGCGTACATCATAAAAGGTTAAGTCTACTTGATCCCTTAGATGTAAAATTTCCCCCGAGGTACGCAGTGACTTCTAGTAATTATTATGGTTTGGGGAGAAGGCCTTGCTATGTAGCAAAGACCTGTCTGGAAACCAGGATCCTTTTGAACTTGTGCTTCCCAAATACTGAGATCCCAGCTGTACACTAACGCTCCCAGCTTCTGTTATCATTTTTTATTACTATGTTACTGCTATAAGCACACATTCTTCTAGCCTTCAAACTTCCTTTAACTTGTCTGGTCTACTTAGTGCTGGAGAAGGAGTTCTGTTCTAGATGGCTCAGAATCTGTCTCGATGCCTGGATAGTTAGAAGTCTGGAAGCTTAGGGAATGTAGGCTCTGGCTCTGGAGCTTGCACACCAAAACTATCAGTCTTTGTGCCTTTAAAGAAAAAAAATCCCTTCCCGGGCTAGAGAGATGGCTTGGTGGCTAAGAGCATTGACTGCATTTCCAGAGGTCCTGAGTTCAATTCCCAGCAACCACATAGTGGCTCACAACCATCTGTAATGAGATCCAATGCCTTCTTCTGGTGTGTCTAAAAGGAGCAATAGTGTATTCACATACATACAATAAATAAATCTTTAAAAAATATGCTTAAAAATAAGAAATTCCTTCCCTATTGTGGTAATTTGAGTAAGAATGGTTCCCATAGGCTCATATATTTGAACCCTTAGACATCAGTGAGTGTCACTATTTGAGAACCATTAGAAGGCTTAGGAGGTGTGGCCTTGTGGGAGTAAGGTGTGGCTTTATGGAGTGTGTCACTGGATCAAAAGTTCACACCAGGCCAATCATATCTCCCTCTCTCTATCTGTGGATCATGATGGATCTCAACTACTTCTCTAGTACCATGCCTGCCATATGTGATGCTCCCTGCCATGATGATAAAGAACTAAGTCTCTGGAACTGTAAGCAAGCCTCCGGTTAAATGCTTTCTTTATAAGAGTTGCCTTGGTCATAGTGCCTTTTTACAACAATAGAACAGTAACTAAGACACCTCTGTATAGTTGGGAGGGAGAGAGGGAGGGAGGTGTCCCATCTGTTCTAATTAGAGTTCTCACAGTAAGTTTCCAGACTTTCTACCCTAGGTCCCACTTCCTTCATTAGCTGGTCTCAATCTCAAACACTGTCCTTTGTCTGTATGTGTGAAGAGTGTTCATTCCTGTTCATGTTCCTATTCACGCGTGTGAGCTAATGTTGATTGAAAGAATCGTTATCCAATACCAGTCAACTTAGGAAAAGGACAAGTGTAGAGATGTCCTGTTACGGTTTGAGTGTAAAATGTACTCCATAGGCTCATCATGAATTTTAACACTTTGGTCCCCAGCTGGTGGCACTGGTCTTGAAGGTTGTGGAGCCTTTAGAAGGTAGAGTAAGTGGGTCACTGGAGGCATGTCTTAAGGTTCCCTTCAGGTCTCTGCTTCTTATTTCACGGAGATGAAAAGAGCTGAGGAGCCCCAGCTGTACCTGCCCTCTGCCATAGAGTTGCCATGCCTCCCCCACTGGCATGGACTCACTATCTAACTGTAAGC
This sequence comes from Montemys delectorum, assembly GCA_019843815.1. Taxonomy (NCBI): domain Eukaryota; kingdom Metazoa; phylum Chordata; class Mammalia; order Rodentia; family Muridae; genus Montemys; species Montemys delectorum. Next base: position 12,983 of record JADRCD010154226.1, on the reverse strand, counting down.
CAAAATAAAATAAGCTTTTCTCCCTAGGTTGCTTCTTCCTGGTAGTTCATCTCAGCGATGAGGAAGCAATTGATACCAAGAGTAGGTGAAGTCTGAGTTCTGGTGGAGACTCCAGGATACTGGAGATGCCAGAATCAGGGGGTGCTTGCTGCCGGCACCAAGTAGAACCCAAGGGAAAGGCCATGTGCTCAGTAGATAATGGAACTGGAAAAGTATATCTCCCCATGCCTATTGGAGCCCAGATGATGCCACCACAAGCCCCAGATATTGGACAGGAACCTGCAAGGTTTGTTTGCCCTGCTGGGCATGGGATTTGCCCTGCTGGGCATGGGACTTGCCCAGCGATCTTTCCTTTCTGTCCTCCTGTTAATCCCTTTTAGAACAGGACTGTTTCCTTCGTTTCTAGAACAGGACTGCACATTGGGAATATGCATTTGTATTTTTATCTTACAAATAAGCACAGTTAAGAAGTCTTAGGATATCCCAGAAGCTGACTCAGATGGATGCAGAGACCCCCAGCCAAACAGTGGATGGAGCTTGGGGACTCTTATGAAAGAGGTGGGAGAAGGATTGAGGGCCCCAAAGGGGATAGGAACTCCACAGGAAAACCAACAGAATCAACCAATCTGGATCCTTGGGGCTCTCAGAGACTGAACCACTAACCACAGAACATACATGGGCTGGACCTAGGCTTCCTATAGGCTTCCCACAGTCCACATACATACATAGAAGAGGTATAGCTTGGTCTTCATGTGGGTCCCGAAGAGCTGGAGCAGGGGCTATCTCCAAAGCCGTTGACTTTCTGTGGGATGTTCTTCTAGCTGGGTTGCCTTGTTTGGCCTCAGTGGGAGAGGACGCACGTAGCCCTGTAGAGACTTGATGTGCTAGGGTCGGGGGATCCGAGGGTGGGGTGGGGTGGGGTAGGGTGGGTGGGGTGGGGTAGGGTGAGTTTCAGACTCTCAGAGGAGAAAGGGAGGGGTGAGGGGGTATGTGGGGAAGATTGTGGGGAGGGATGACAGGGTGGGACAGTAGCTGGGATGTAAAGTGTATAAAAATCATGAAAAAAATTTACTGATATTTTCTTTTAATTAAAAAAAAAAGTCTTGCTCTTTACTCCCTGGAGTTCTGACAGTGGGGAGTGGGAGCGTCTACTCTGCGCCGTTTTCTGTTCCCCTTCTTTGACTCAGCCTATCAGGGCTTTGCATCTGGAGACCTAGAGAAAGATGCGTGGGCTATTCGCTATTTTGTGTCTGAAGGCTTCGAGCTCTTCTGTGCCCAGTCCTTCTCCAAGAACTTCGGGCTCTACAATGAGAGAGTGGGGAATCTGACCGTGGTTGGAAAAGAGTCTGACAGCGTCCTGCGGGTTCTTCCCCAGATGGAGAAGATTGTACGAATCACCTGGTCCAATCCCCCAGCCCAGGGAGCTCAGATCGTGGCCACCACCCTCTCTGACCCTGAGCTCTTTAGGGAGTGGAAAGGTAATGTGAAGACAATGGCTGACCGGATTCTAACCATGAGATCTGAACTCAGGGCACGATTCGAAACTCTCAAGACTCCCAGGACTTGGTCTCACATCACTGAGCAGATTGGCATGTTCAGCTTCACTGGGTTGAACCCCAAGCAGGTCGAGTATTTGGTCAACGAGAAGCACATCTATTTGCTGCCGAGCGGTCGGATCAACATGTGCGGCTTGACCACCAAGAGCCTAGATTAACATCGCTTCCTCCATCCATGAGGCCATCACCAAAATCCAGTGAAGAAACACTGCGTAGTTCACACCACCAAAGCAGTTCTTGTCACAACTTTCCTGCCTGTGCAAACCTAGCTGTACATGTCCTTTATTAGAGATGACCGTGGAGAGGCAGCTGCTGTTCAGCCGGCCCCATGTGAGAAGACATTTCTTGAAATGAACCCGGGGGGCCTGGGGTTAGAGCGTTTTTGGAAACCAGAGCAGATTAAAGTTATTTAAGAATAAAAAATCCTTTGATATGAGATGTAATCACCTTGCCTTGCTTTCTAGCATTCTGCAGGAGTGATGCCCACGGAGTCGTGGGCTTCTGCGTGTTGCTTGTCTCTGTACAAAAGCCTAGTCTCAAAGATCAAGTTGTCTGAGGAGCCGGATGTGACTGTGGGTGTTGGCTGGGGCATTAAAACTCATCATCGCCACCCGTGTCTGTCTGTCTTGTCGACCTGATCTTCCTGCATGGTTGTGTCCCTGGTCTGGAACATTAGTTTTTTAAGGCAACTATGGCCAATATTTATATCATGACACACAAATGGATTTACATATTTAACTGAAATGAAAGTTCCACTGAACAGTATTTGCTCTTGTGATTATGTGGCACATTGTGATATTTTCTTAGTCTGTTCTGTTTCATTTAAAAATGAAAATTAAAATGCTGATCAAGACAAGTGAAAAAAAAAAGTCTTAGGGTGGACTTTGACATTTTTGGCCAACATGAAGATAGTTAGGACTCTGGTGACTTTTGAAATAGGATGGATGTCTTTTGTACTGTGAGATGGCCGTGAGCCTATAGGGGCCAGGAATAGACTATTGTGATTTGAATATAGAAGCTTCCCATAGACGCATGTAATTGAACACTTGGCTCACAGCTATTGCTACTGCTTTGAAAAGTCTTGAAACTGTTAGGGGATGGTACTTCCCTGGAGTACAAAATACACCTCATTACAGCCCACCTTGCACAGCTTTACAGGTAGTCTAACCCTCCTTCATAAAAATCTCAGTGAGCCAGACTGGAAGAAACACCCCAGGCCTCGGGGGTGAGCAGGTGTCAGTGACCTTTGCTCCCAAGCTCCCAGGAATCCGCCAGATGTTGGTTTGGTTAGTACTCTCCAGTTTCAGAGCTTGTTATGACACAACCCTGGACAACTTACAGAGGCGTCGTGATAGCCCGCTTACCAGTGTGACTCGGAGCGCTGTGTAATGTGCTGGATGACGTTGCCGCACGTCTAGCAGAAAGAAAGATTAGCAATCTTCTCCCAGTTCCAGAGTTTTAAGTCCTACTTAAAATAGGAGACTGCTCAACTTTGATTTCAAATTATTTCCCCATGGATCCATAGGCAATCGCATGCGTGTCTGTTACTCAGCCATACTCAAAGGTTGTTGTTCCCTTGGATGCTAAAAATGGCTTGCCAGCACACTGTTTGCTGGGGTTACTGGATCAATTTCATAAATGAAGACCATGCTTTCTCATATCTGACTGGAGAAAAGTTTTGGGTTTCTCCCTTCTCTCCATTATGTGGGTTATTTTAGTCTGGGCATCCATGGTGAGTCTGACAACTCTTTGAAGATAATGGTCTATCTTAAAATTAACGTCAACTTCTCATTCTACTCGGTTATATCTGTACACTACATAAGCAGTGTTTTAAATTACTTTCTATTGAAGAAAAGTAGATTTTCTGAAAAGATACGTCATATTTATCTTATTTTCCAATTATCCTGTAGTTTTGTGTAATTCTTGGCAATGGGTTTGAGAGCCCAGTCACTTGGAATTACAGTCCTCACTTCCCTCCCTCCCCCTGTCTCCAGTCTTCCAGAGCAACTTTGAGAATTCAAGCTTTATAAAACTGAGGGCCCAGCCTCATCTAGACCATAGAGTATTGTGAATGGCAAAGAACTTTTCAGGCAAGCCCAATGATCCAGGTTCATAGTGACAACCTTTGGCGTACACAACACCCATACCGCCTTTTAACAGCTCCCTGACTTGGGACACTCACATCCTGTTCTGGCTGGCCTCACGAGGGCCATTGAGTCACCCAGCTGAATGCAGCACCACCATCCCGGTCAGCTTCGAATAGGACTCTACAAAGCCAGAGGGTGGAGAGGCTGTCTTGGGTGTGGACACGAGCCGGGACATCCGTAAGCCTCTGAATCTGGTGGATGTTTTTCTGCCCAGTGCCCATGTACTCTCTCTGTGTCAGCACCCCTCTGGGATCTGACACGGATGCTCATTCATCTTTCTCCTTCAGGTGGCTTTGACTCCTTTTGGGGGTACGAAGCACATGGCTCGGGTCTGGGCAGCCACGTTCCTGTTCTCTGTGTCAGGGGCCAACTGTGACACACTCAGAGCAGATAAAGTGTAATCCTATTCAGCTTGAACTCGAGAAGACACACTACCTAAGGCCTCCGCAGGGACTTTTACCCCAGGAGGAACTTTGTCTGAAAATAAAGACAAGGCAGACTATGGCTAAGAGGTTGTGTCAGGAACAGAAAGCGTCCTGGTGACACTGTTCCCAGTAAACTGTACTGGAGACGAATACCACCTTGAGCTTTTAGGTTATTTAGCTAATCTCCCTCCCCCCTCCTTCTTTCCCTCTGTCTTCCTCTCCCTCCTTCCCTCCCTCCCTCTCCTCTTCCTTCTCCGTCTTCTTCTCCCTCCCTCCTTTTCCCTCCTTCCCCTCCCTCTTCCCTCCCCCTCTCTCCTTTTTCCTCTCCATCTTCCTCCCCATCCCTTCCTTTCTCCCTGCTTCCCTCTTCTTTCCTTCCCTCCTTCCCTCCCTCTTTCCCTCTCTCCTTCCCTCCCTCTTCCCCTCCCTCCTTCCTCTCCCCCCCCATCCCTCTCCACCTTCCTTTCCATCCTTCCCTTCTCATTTCCTGGAGAGTTGGAGGTTTTGTTCTTTGGAACGAGACAGTTTTCAGTTAGATGTTCTGTGCACGAAGGCATTGCTTCCATGGGTCCCGAAGAAAAGCTGACAGTGGAGAGGCAGTCAACAGTCATCCATCCAGATGGGTAGTCAAAATGGAGGGCCTGCCATTGGTGAGCACTGCGAGAGCTGTTTCCCATCAATGCCAGTCGCAGCTGATGGCTTTAGGGGGAGGATCTTGTTTGCTTCCATCTCTGTACACTACGGTATATTAGTAATTAAATCTAGGTCTTTTGGAAAAAATGGTTGAGAGTATTTTAAGTTCCTATAGGTGCTTCATAAGGGTGTGTGTGTGTGTGTGTGTGTGTGTGTGTGTGTGTGCGTGAGAGAGAGAGAGAGAGAGAGAGAGAGAGTGCAAGAGTGTGAGAGAGCGAGAGAGCGAGAGAGCGAGAGAGCGAGAGAGCGAGAGAGCGAGCAAGCACACTTCCTTCCCTGGGACAGACTTTCAGGGCGTTTCCTTCCTCACTGTTAGTGAGGACAGCTCTCACAGGCAGCCATGGCCCCCAAGTATTATTAATAAATGGTGAAGTTAGCTATGTCTTCTTCCTTCCCTGTTTTCAGTTATCTGAATGCTTAAAAAGATCCCAGTAAAGGTGAAAAGTAATGATATCTTGCCATGAACATTTACCCTTAATAAAAATAAATCGACAGTCCAGCTCAGGCATCTGCGCCTGCTGGTACACACCTGTCATAGCCGCTCGCAGGAGACGGAGGCTTGGAGTTCCAGGCTAGCCTGGGCTAGGTGGTAAGCAGCTTGCAGACTCCCCAATGGAATTAAACAACTCCCTTTTATTTTTTTTTCAAGACAGGGTTTCTCTGGGTAGCCCTGGCTGGCCTGGAACTGGCTTTGTAGAACAGGTTCGCCTTGAACTTGGAGATCTGCCTGCCACTGCTTCCCATGTGTGCTCGGATCAAAGCATGCACATGTGCCACTGCTGCCTGGCTAAACAACTCCCCTTTAAATAGAGAGTAGGAGAGAACAGAGGTCTCTTCAATCCAAGAGACTGCTTAAAACCTTTGCCCTGTTCACCAATTTAGACGTCAGCCTCACTACTGTAGGTCAATACGATACTCTTGTTGTTCATGGTTCTGCCAAAATAAACAGTCAATATATCCAAGAAAACGGGTGAACCAAACTTCAGGCTTGCATTTGTACTCTGACCCCACCCGGCAAACTGTTGGTCATGGCTTGCAGAACTTTCTGGAAGTTCTGCGTTTAAGATGAAGCCCCTTGCTAACTGGGACAGTGTCATCTCGGGCAGCGGCAGACCCAGAGAGCTAGTTTCATTCTAGATCTCTGAATTCTACTGGAAACATTCACACGGACTTCAAGTTACTGTCTAGATTTACACAAGTATTTTAGGTCAGCGTACCATCTTCCAAGATGCCAGTCATCTGCCAATAAATACCAGCTTTGGCTTCGTAGTTCATCCCAGGCATTCTCTTATGGTCTGTGGTTTATAACCCGCGTTTGAAAGGTCCATCCCGGTTCCTCCATGTCAACAACTGTTTAGCAATAGACAAAAGTATTTTCAGCAGCACAGAGGCCCGCATGCCCACTAAAAGGAGCTACTGTACGTGACAGGGCTGGGGGTACCAAGAACTCTCCAAAGCACAAGGTTTCAGAAAATAAGACTGATAGCTTAAGCAGGAGATGTTGCTGGCTTTCCCATTGCAGTACCCAGGTCACACATCTCTGCTGATAGCTCGAAGGCGATTTGCAAAGAGGGCTTGCTCCCTGAACAACCAATACCAGTCCTGAATCTCGTTATCCACTGTCTCCAGTTCTCTGTACTTTCTCCTTCCTTCCTTCCTTCCTTCCTCCCTCCATCTTCCTCTCTCTCTCTTTCTTTTTTTCTTTCTTTCCAAATTAATTTATATTTATTTATTTTATGTATATGAGTACACTGTCACTGTCTTCAGATACAACAAACAGGGCATCAGATCCCATTACAGATGGTTGTGAGCCACCATGTGGTTGCTGGGAATTGAACTCAGGGCCTCTGGAAGAACAGCCAGTGCTCTTAACCTCTGTGCCATCGCTTCAGCCCCCCCTTTCCCTTAAGATATGTTTATTTATATTAATATATATGAGTATGATATAGAAGTCTTCAGACACACTAGAAGAGGGAGTCGGATTCCGGTACAGATGGTTGTGAGCCACCATGTGACTTCTGGGAATTGAACCTGTGTCTTCTGGAAGATCAGTCAATGCTCTTAACTGCTGAGCCAGCTCTCAAGCCCCACCCCACCTCACCCCTTCTCTGTGCTTTTGTGCTTTCTTTATTTCACCTTCTCTCATGCCTTTGTTAGGGATGGGACCAGAACACCTGTTGGAAACAAGTTCTGCTTCTGTTGGCACCAGGGCATATGCATACAGCAAGACTCAACAAAGACAGATTTACTTAAATATCTTTTCCATGCGCATGTGCAGGTGCACACATGAATGCAGGTGAGGGTGCATATATGTGCGTGTGGAGGTCAGGGGTCAGCCTCGGGTGCTGTTCTTCCAGTGTGACGCATGTTGGTTTTGAGACAGGATCGCTTCATTGTCCAAGAGCTTCCTGAAGAGGCTGGGCTGGCTGGTCAGCAAGCCCCATGGGTCCACCCACTTTGAGATTTCAGGCATGTGCACAACCTTTTTATGTGGTTTTAAGGACCAAACTCAGGTCCTCGTGGTTTAAGCTATTTCTTAGCTCTTTACATCCTTTGGTACATAGCGATAAGATTCTTGGACATTTAGTGCATGAAATGAAACGGACTTCACCTCTTTAAACTGAGAATACTGCTTAAAAGCAGAATTTATGTGTCATTCTGGATTGTATGGCCCATCCCTGCATTTCTCAGCCCTTCTGCCCAAGGCTTCTGGAGGTCAGGGCTCTCCAAAGCTCTGCAACCTGCAGGTTTTACCCTGGCTTATGTTTTCTAGAAAGCAATCGTCTTTGATTGTGTAAGTGTTCAATTTTAATTTTAGAAATAAGAAATGCAAAGTCAAGATATAAAGTAGGACTTCATCTGCCATATGAGCAGAGCTATTTAATAACTGTTGACAAATAAGAGTCTTTAGACCAGGATCCTTAGTTACAGTGAACATCTTTTACACAAATGGCTTTGTCGGTCACTTCATTCATCTGATAATTTCCAAGATCGTCTCCATTTGTCCCATCTTAGACTTGTTTTGTTTTATTTTTTTTTCCTGTCTTGGCTTTACTGAAGCTAGTTTCTAGATTTTGCTCTTACGAGACTCACAATCAGAGCATGGGTTGGAAGTGAAATGAGGGCCATGCTTCTCAACTGGCTTTAAGAGCTCACCGATGACCTCAGCTCCAGACAGGTCCTCGTGAGGACATACCCCAAATAGATGGATTTCTGTATAGGTTATGGTCCTATACAGAAGGGGTGACTGTAACTTGCCTACAATAGAACGGGAGTCTTAATTTCCAAGTTGGCGGTGGATTGATTTAATAATTGGGCTTAGGCTCATGCCTGTGATCCTGAGGAAGGACCACCAGTGTTTTTGTCAACCAGGTGTTTTGGTGTGAGGGCTCATTCTACACACAGAACACCCAGGGCCTCTCTGGACTTGTCTCATGTACCTGTTTAACCTGCCAACTAAGTCAACAACCAATGTTACTCCCCTATCTCTAATACCTCACCTCTTCCGGAAGCAAAAGGACCAAGGACTCATGTTCAAGAAAGCATGGAGTTGACCGTAGTCCTACAGCTCCTTTGAGGAGAATCCTGGAATAGACAGCAGAAACATGTCCACTTTCCACAGAAAGCAACTGATCCAACAAAATGGGACCTAGGATTTAGATTGTTCAAGCTCTTCATTCAGGGCCAGAAAGACTCCAGAGAGTTCTTCAGAAAGGGACAATGTGTGCCTGTTGTTTTTTAAGGCTCCTTATTATCTCTAGTTTTTTTTCTGTTATGTTTCTAAACAGAAAGCAGGAGGGAGCCAAGGTCCCCTGTAAATGGCCTAGAAGGACATATGAGAGTTTAGCAAGAGCTTTCTTGAGATAAGTTCTGGTTTGTGTGGAACTTGTATCAAGAGTCTTGATTTTTCTGGCCTGGACTAGTTCCAAAGGGTGGGGTGTTATTACTCATCACATACCTTTTTATTGCTCTAAGTAGGCATTGTGATAGAGGGCTTCCATTGACCATATGAGTGTGATAGAGGGTTTCCATTGACCATACGAATGTGATAGAGGGCTTCCATTGACCATACGAGTGTGATAGAGGGCTTCCATTGACCCTATGAGTGTGATAGAGGGCTTCCATTGACCCTATGAGCTGTGACAGAGGGCTTCCATTGACCATATGAGCTGTGACAGAGGGCTTCCATTCACCATATGAGTGTGATAGAGGGCTTCCATTGACCCTATGAGTTGTGTTACATGGCAGTGGGAAGAAGTCTTGGCTTTAGTAGGGCAAAAACTTTCCAAAACCAATAAAAATTTAAGGGACTAAATGCTTATTATTATTATGTGATAATCAAAGCAAAGTATTGCTTTAGAATGTTGTTTCCATGGGCCTTGGAACTGCATATTTATAAACATAACACTCTCATGGGTAGAAGAAAATTCCAGCTGAGGTTAGTTTTTGGGGAAAAAAAAATGTAGTTCTTTGTTTCTTCCAAAATACAAAGGATGGATCACATTTCCAGTGTCTCTCTGACTGTATCAGTTAACTACAAATAGCCCTATCTCTGGCTAGATGTTCTGGTCATATAAAGGACAGGTGGTAAATATGCACATAATTCTTTTTGAAAAGTTTTAACTTATGTACTGAGTGTGATTCCTAAGTAACACTGTAAAGTGCTGAAGTAATAAATAACAAGAAAGAAACATTTGTATTTTGTATTTGTTTCCTTTTAACCTAGAGTTCAAATGAGCCACTTGCACATAAGGGACAGCCAGGAAGCTACTAAGTGAAGTTACATTATAAGTTACCATGATGGCTGTCGTAGTCTGCTTTTGTTGCTATAATGAAATACCTGAGGCCAGATATTTTATAAAGAGATTTATTAACTCATAGTGAGGTCCAAGAGTATGATGCTGTCATTTGGGCAGCCTTAATGAGGGTCTTCTAGCTGCATCAAATCATGGTAGATGGCATCATGGTGGGGATGCATGCTGGAAGGAGAGGTCACAAGTAAGACAGGCAGAAAGAGCAAGCTCATTTTAGGCTACCCTGATTTCATAATATTAGTCCAATGTCACCACAGTCAACTTTAGTTCATTCGTGAGGTGGTACCCATGATGTAATTGCCACCTAATAGGTTCGAAAGGTTCCATGACCTCCCAACACCAGCATTGTAGGCACTAAACTTTCAGGAAGTGAAACATTAGGAAACACCTTTGACCCATAGCAGTGGTCAACAAAGCAGTGTACAGAGAGGCTCTGTTGGCACTAACTACATCTTAGCCTCATCCTGAAGCCATGTTATCACACGTTATCATACATGTTACCACACATGTTATTACACATGCCATCTAAAAACTTTCTATAAGACGACTTCAGTCGCTGCCTCTGCAGGGATTGCTTCAACATATGCTTCTAACTGCAAGGGCGGTGTTTTGGAACAACCCCTTTCACAAGAGAGGAAAAGAGAGAGAGAAAAAAAAAGAATCCAAATGAAGGAAAACCCATGTATCATAAACATCTTTGAGGATATATTTTTCTGATCAGGTTTCCCAGAGAGATGAGTCAGTTCTTTGAGAGAGTTTGGTAGACTGCTTTCTCTAGCTTTGTTACCCTAAGAGAGATTGAACAATTGTTGTTCATCGTTGTTAATGAACAATACCTAGTCAGCTCAGTCCTAGTTGAATTTAGAGGAGATTTCTGAGTAATTTGGCTAGCGGTGGTAGGATCACTTGGCGTGCATCTATTTTCTAACAGTCAAGAGTGAGATCAGTGATTCTCAACTTTGGCTGTCAGAATTGTTGGGCAAGACTTTTTAAGTCAGTGCATAAGATAATGAGCTTTATTTATTGTCAAATAATTCAAGGGAGGAAAAAGCCTAAATATGTCACTCAAATACCAACTGAATTTCTTCTGGGATCCCAATTTATAACTTTGGATGAACAATGGATCTTGTCTGACTCTTTGGGCACTTCTTTCTTTTTTTCTTTTTTTTTTTAAAGATTTATTTATTTATTAATTATACGTAAGTACACTCAGACACTTTTTCTTCTTGCTCGCTGTAGCTGTCTTCAGACACCCAGAAGAGGGCATCAGATCTCATTACAGATGGTTGTGAGCCACCATGTGGTTGCTGGGATTTGAACTCAGGACCTTTGGAAGAGCAGTCAGTCCTCTTAACCAGTGAGCCATCTCTCCAGCCCCCTGGCCTTTCTTATATGAGAAATCATATCCATTATTACTAGATTGACTTAGTGTCTGTCTTTGCCTTGTCTTGAACCTCTAGGCTCAAGTCAGCCTGCTCAGCCTACTGAGTAGTTGGTGCTGTATGTGTGAGTCAGTGTGTTCAGCTAGGGCCCTCATTTGTATGACTATAAGTTAGGGTTTTGTATCCCGTGTGTTTAATGGCATCCTAAGTGTTGTGGTGCTGTAATTTCTGTTTCAGATTCAGCCCCGGCAATCAAGATGGTCAATGTCAGCTGTTCTGACATGCTAAGAGAGATCACTTAGGCTGGACTTGAAAAAAAAAATTTAAGATTTCCAAAAAATCTTTGTTTACCTTTGGCTTGGTCCTGCATCATCTATCCAAGAGCATACCAGAAGGCAGGCAAACATCCGAGAGGTTTGTGATTAAAGAAGGCCTTTGGAGAGAGTGGATGGCATTCAGACTTCTAACCTTACCTTCTGGGGAAGTGACAGAGTTGTCTGCCCTCCTTTCCCTCATGTAGGCTTAGATTTTCCAAACCTACTTTTTTTTTTTTTTAAATGAAGGCCACTGATTTTATTATTTTAAAATTTTTAATAAGGAACAGTGACTATTTTTGCCAAAAAAAAAAAAAAAAAAAAAAAAAGGGAGCCAAAGAGCATCCAGCAGATAGTGAGGGAGAAGGGGGCCAGGAATCCATTCAGGAAAGCTGGTAACTGTTGCCACAGAACTGCAGGGGGAGGTTGAAATGCTGAGGGGAGAGAACTCCCAGAAGCCCCTGGAGGACACAGGAGGTGAGGGTGACAACAGCAATCTTCTTCTCCTCGGGGGACACGGAGAAGCCCTGCCCTGCGGCAGACTCTGGAGACTATGCTGTGGCTGAGGGACTGAGGGGTCCCCAGAGAACATTACAAGAAGGCATCACACCACTCTTGAAGGCACCCAAAGCAGTCCCGGGACCACATGTGCCTTTCAGCCATTCTCGAAAGAGGTCTTCATCTTTCTTTAGCATCAGGAACTGGCCAAGGACCACATAAGTCTTGTCAAAGCCCCTCTCCTCCAGCTTCTTGCCAAGGACTTCACCAATCCTGGCCAGGCTCCCCACCGGCTTTTCCCCCATGGGCTCTGCCGCGAAGTCTCGTGTTTTGGGGAGGTTGTCATCTTGATCAGGCTTAACCGGCAGCTCCGGCTCTGGTAAGGGCTCCTCGCGCCACTCGGTCGCTCCAGCTGATACCTCAAGCTACGAGAACGTTCTTCGACTTCCGCTTCTTCAAAACTTACTTTAATTGGGGTTCTTAAATGCTTCGACCTTCCTTCTATCCCACCTACCAAAGGTAGGGGAGAAAGATGTTTAATAGGACAAGGGGGTTGTGGACCTGTTTAGAAGTAGTTCTTTGGGAGGTGATTCCAATCTTTATTGTTAGGATATCAGCAGTCTAGTTCAATAGCAAACATCAAACACAAATTACTAACAGAGACTCCTTCTGGCAGAAACCACAATGCTCTGCTGAATTGGCACGGGCCAGCAGAAGCAGAAAGAATCAGCCAGAATACTACATGAAGTTCTTTGGTGGGGTTCTCTCTATGAACTGAAGAACCAGCAAAGTGTTTCATGGCGAGCGAGGACCAGAAGGAAATGAATAGCACCTATTTGCCTGGAAAGCCAGAGAGGAAAGTGGTCAGTGAACCTGGTGGGTGGTGGGTGTGACAGACAGAAGCTAGAAGTATTCTAGAAGGGCTAAGGAAAGAAGGCTGAGACCAAACGAAGCAGAATAGGCGCTCATCACATATAAGGCTGTGGGTGGGTTGGGATGCTCAGAAGTGGAAGGGATGAAGCAGTCCCTGAGGAGTCAACAGCTACATTCTACGGGGCATGGGAAAGGAGTGAGTGTGTGTGTGTGTGTGTGTGTGTGTGTGTGTGTGTGTGTGAGAGAGAGAGAGAGAGAGAGAGAGAGAGAGAGAGAGAGAA
>JADRCD010154222.1:0-14092 GCA_019843815.1 Montemys delectorum | reverse complement strand
ATCTGTTTGACAAAAATTTCAAGTCTCTGAAGTAGGAAATTGAAGATGATCTCAGAAGATGGGAAGATCTCCCATTCTCTCTCGTGGGTTGGCAAGATTAATATAGTAAAAATGACCATCTTGCTGAAAGCAATCTACAGGTTCAATGTAATCCCTATCAAAATTTCAAATCAATTCTTCACAGACTTTGAAAGAACAATTTGTAAATTCATCTAGAATAACAAAAAACAAAACAAAACAAAACAAAACAAAAACCATGATAGTCAAAACTATTCTCAAGAATAAAGGGACCTCTGGTGGAAACACCATCCCGGAACTTAAGCTGTACTACAGAGCAATTGCGATAAAAACTTCATGATATTGGTACAATGACAGGAAGGTAGATCAATGGAATAGAATTGAAGACCCAGAAATGAACCCACAAAACTACGGCCACTTGATCTTAGACAAAGGAGCTAAAACCATTCAGTGGAAAAAAGACAGCATTTTCACAAATGGTGCTGGCTCAACTGATGGTTAGCATGTAGAAGGCAAATCGATCCATTCTTATCTCCTTGTACAAAGCTCAAGTCCACGTGGATCAATGACCTCCACATAAAACCAGGTACACTCAAACTAATAGAAAAGAAAGTGGGGAAGAGCCTCGATCACATAAGCACAAGGAAAATTATCCTGAACAGAACACCAATAACTCATGCTCTAAGATCAAGAACCGACAAATGGGACTTCATAAAATTGCAAAGCTTCTTTAAGGCAAAAAACACTGTCAATAGGACAAAACAGCAACCAACAAATTGGGAAAAGATTTTTAACGGTCCTATATCTGATAGAGGGCTAATATCCAATATATACAAAGAACTCAAGAAGTTAGACTCCAGAGAAACAAATAACCCTATTAAAAATGGGGTACAGAGCTAAACAAAGAATATTGAACTGTCAAATACTGAATGACTGAGAAGCACCTAAAGAAATGTTCAACATCCTTAGTCATCAGTGAAATGCAAATCAAAACAACCCTGATATTCCGACTCACACCAATCAGAATGGCTAGGATAAAAAACTCAGGTGACAGCAGATGATGGTAAGATTGTGGAGAAAGAGGAACACTCCTTCATTGCTAGTGGAATTGCAATCTGGTACAACTACTCTGGAAGTCAATGTGGCTGTTCCTCCAGAAATTGGACATAATACTACCAGAGGATCCAGCTATACCACTCCTGGGCATATACCCAGAAGATGTTCCAACATGTAATAAGGACACATGCTCCACTATGTTCATAGCAGCCTTATTTGTAATAGCCAGAAACTAGAAACAGCCCAGATGTTCTTCAACAGAGGAATGGATACAGAAATTGTAGTCCATCTACACTATGGAGTACTATTCAGCTATTAAAAACAATGAATTTATGAAATTCTTAGGGAAATGGATGGATCTGGAGAATATCATCTTGAGTGAGGTTACCCAATCACAAAAGAACACACATGGTATGCATTTTCTGATAAGTGGATATTAGTCTAGAAGATCAGAATACACAAAGTACAAACCACAAACCATAAGAAACTCAAGAAGAAGGAAAACCAAAGTGTGGATACTTTGTTCCTTCTTAAAAGGGGGAACAAGATACCCATGGAAGGAGTTGTAGAGACTAACTATGGAGCAGAGACTTAAGGAAGGACAAGCCAGCCTAATATAGCTGTCTCTTGAGAGGCGTTGATAGTACCTGACTAATACAGAAGTAGAGGCTCACAGCCATCCATTGTACTGTGTACAGGGTCCCCAATGAAGGAGCTAGAGAAAGGACCCAAGGAGCTGAAGGGTTTGCAGCCCCTTAGGACAAACAACAATATGAACTAACTAGTACCCTCAGAACTCCCAGGGACTAAACCACCAACCAAAGAGTACAAATGGGGGGACACATGGCTCCAGCAGCATGCAGCAGTGGGCTTATTTCACACTAATTTTAACTCCAGTTCTCCAGTCTCTCATCTTCTTCTGGCTTTCCCCTAATTCAACCACAGAGAGCATCAGCTTGTGTCCATTGGGGGCAAATATCTGCATCTGACTCTTCCATCTGCTTGTTGGATGTTCTGGAGGGTAGTTATGGTATATCCATTTTTATTAGAGCTCCAGAGCTTCTTTAATAGTGGCAGACTTTGACCTCCCTTTGAGATGGATCCCACTTAGGCCTGTTGCTGGACCTCTTTTCCTCAGGCTCCTCTCCATTTCCATCCCTGCAGTTCTTTCAGACAGGAACAATTATGGGCCAGAGTTTTGACTATGGGATGGGAACCCCCTCCTTTGTTTGATGCCCTGTCTTCCTGCTTGAGGTGGACTCTTGTAAGTTCTTTCTCCCTACTGTCAGGAATTTCATCTACAGTCCCTTCCTTTGAGTCCTGAGAGTCTCTCACCTCCCAGTTCTCTGGTGTATTATGAAGGGTTCCTCCAACCTCCTATCTCTCTAGGTTACCTGTTTCCATTCTTTCTGCTGGGCCTCAGGGCTTCAGTCCTTATCCATCATCCAATACCAGATCAGGTTCCCCTCTCCCTGCCCACCCCAATCCACTTTTTCTCCCAGGTCTGTCCCTTTGTCTCCACTTGTCATTGCTTTCTTTTCCCTCCCAAGTGGGACTGAGGTGTCCTCGTTTGAGTTCTTCATTTTGTTGGTCTTTTGGAGTAATGTGGACTGTATCTTGGATATTCTGTACTTTTCTCTTTTTTGGCTAATATCCACTTATTAGTGAGTACATTCCATGCATGTCCTTTTGTGTTGAGTTACTTCACTTAGGATGGTATTTTCGAGTTCCATCCATTTGACTGTAAAACTCAGGATGGCCTTGTTCTTAATAGCTGAGTAGTATTCCATTGTGTAAAGGAACCACATTTTCTGTATCCATTCTTCTGTCATGGGATACCTGGGCTGTTTCCAGCTTCTGGCTATCAAAAATAAGACCACTATGTACATAGTGGAACATGTGTCCCTATGGCCTAGTAGGGCATCTTTTAGGTATATTCCCAAGAGTGGTATTGCTGAATCTTCCTGTAGATCTATTTCCAGTTTTCTGAGGAACCACCAGATTGATTTCCGGAGTGGCTGTACAAGTTTGCAATCCCACCAGCAATGGAAGAGTGTTCCTCTTTATCCACATCCTTGCCAACAAATATTATCAGCTAAGGTTTTCATTTTAGCCATTCTGATTGATGTAGGGTAGAATCTCAGGGTTGTTTTGATTTGAGTTTCTCTGATCACTAAGGCCTTTGAACATTTCTTTAGGTGTTTCCCAGACATTTGAGATTCTTCTGTTGTGAATTCTCTATTTAGTTCTATATCCTATTTTTTAATTGGGTTGTTTGGTTTTTTGGTGATTATCTTCTTGAGTTCTTTATATATTTTGGATATTAGCTCTCTATTGGGTATGGGGTTAGTGAAGATTTTTCCCAATCTGTAGGCTGACAATTTGTCTTATTGACTATGTCCTCTGCCTTAAAAAAGCTTTCCAGTTTCATGAGGTCCCATTTATCAATTCTTGTTCTTAGAGCATGAGCCATTAGAGTTCTGTTTAATAAATTTCTCCCCATGCCCATGAGTTTGAGGTTCTTTCCCATTTTCTCTTCTATTAGAGTCAGTGTATCTGGTTTGATGTTGAGGTTCTTGATCCACTTGTAATGAGCTTTGTGCAAGGTGACAAATATGGGTCAACTTTCCTTTTTGTACACACAGACAGCAAGTTAGAGCAGCACCATTTATTGCAGATGCTTTAGTTTTCCATTGTATATTTTTGACATCTTTGTCAAAGATCAATTCTGCATAAGTGTGTGGTTTTATTTCTGGGTCTTAAATTCTATTCCACTGATCAATATGTCTATCTCTGTACCAATACTATGCAGTTTTTATCACTATTGCTTTGTGGTAGAGCTTGAGGTCAGGAATGGTGATTCCCCCAGTTATTCTTTTATTCTTAAAAACTGTTTTGGCTATAATGAGTTTTTTGCCTTTTGAAGTTCTTTCCATATCTTTGAAGAATTTCTTGGGATTTTAATGGGGAGTACACTGAATCTGTGGATTTCCCTTGGTAGGATGACCATTTTTACTGTATTAATTCTGCAAATCCATGAGCATGGGAGTTCTTTCTATTTTCTGAGAACTTCTTCTATTTCTTTCTTAGAGACTTGAAGTTATTGTCATACAGGTCTTTCACTTGTTTGGCTAGAGTTCCCCCAAGATATTTTATATTATTTGTGGCTATTGTGAAGGGAATTATTTCCCTAATATTGTTCTCAGATTGCTTATCATTTGTATGAAGGAAGGCTACTCATTTATTTGGTTTATTTTGTATCCAGTCACTTTACTGAAGTTGTTTATCAGCTGGAAAAGGACTCTGGTAGAGTTTTTCTAGTAGGGTCACTTATGCATACTATCTTATTGTCTGCAAATAGTGATACTTGTATTTCTTCTTTGCCAATTTGTATGCCCTTGATCTCTTTTGTTTGTCTTATTTTTCTAGCTGGAACTTTGAGTACTATATTGAATAAATATTGGGAGAGTGTGTATCCTTGTCTTCTCCCCAATTTTAGTGAGATTGCTTCAAGTATCTCTCTATTTAATTTGATATTGAATGTTGTTTTGCTATATATTGCTTTTATTATTTTTAGGTGTAGACTTTGAATTCCTGATCTTTCCAATACTTTTCACATGAAGGAGTGTTATATTTTGTCATTTTTTTGGCATCTTAGGAGATGATCATGTGAATTTTCTTTGAGTTTGATTATACAATGTATTATGTTAATGAATTTTCTTGTATTGAATCAACCTTGCATGCCTGGGATGAAGCCTCCTTGATCGTGGTGAATGATACCTTTAATGTATCCTTGAATTCGGTTTGCAAAAATTTTATTGAGTGTTTTCACATCAATGTTCATAAGTGCGATTAGTCTAAAGTTCTCTTCTTTGGTTGGGTCCTTGTTTGGTTTAGGTTTCATAGAAGGAATTAGATAGTGTTCCTTCTGTTTCTATTTTATGAACTAGTTTGAAGAACACTGGTATCATGTCTTCTTGGAAGATCTGGTTGAATTCTGCACAAAATCCATCTGTCTCTGGGCTTTTATTTGTTGTGAGATTTTTATTGATGTCTTCTATTTCATTGTGCGACATGGAGCCTACTTAGATAGTTTACCTGGTTTTGATTTAACTTGGTATGTGATATCTGTCTAGAAAATCTTCCATTTCATTTAGATTTCCAGTTTTGTTGAGTATAGGCTTATATAGTAGGATCTGATGACTTCATGAATTTCCTCCATTTCTGTTGTTATGACTCCCTTTTCATTTCTGATTTTCTTAATTTGGATACTTCCTCTGGGCCCTTTAGTTAGTTTGGCTATGGGTTTATCTATCTGATTTCTCTCAAAGAACCAGCTTTTAGTTTTGTTGATTCTTTGCATTGTTGTCTTTGTTTCTATTTGGTTGATTTTGGACCTGAGTTTGTCTGTTTCATGCCTTCTACTCCTCTTATGTGACTGTGATTCTTTTTGCTCTAGAGCTCTCGGGTGTGTTGTTAAATTGTTAGTGTAATATCTCTCCAGTTTCTTTACCAGGGCACTTAGTGCTATGAATTTTCCTCTTAGCACTGCTTTTATTGTGTCCCATAATTTTCGGTATGATGTGTCAACATTTTCATTAAATTCCATGATGTCTTTAATTTTTTCTTTATTTCTTTCCTGACCAATTTATCATTGAGTAGAAAGTTGTTCAATTTCCATGTGTATGCCTTGTTGTTTTCTGCTGTTATTGAAGACCAGTCATAGGCCATGGGGATCTGATAGGATGCATGGGATTATTTCAATCTTCTTGTATTAGTTAAGGGTTGTTTTGTGATTAATTGTATGGTCAATTTTGGAGAAGATACCATGAGATGCTAAGAAGAAGGTGCATTCTTTTGTTTTAGGGTGAAATGTCCTGTAGATATCTGTTAAATCCATTTCGTTCATAACCTCTATTAGTTTTACTGTGTCTCTCATTAGTTTCTGTTTCAATGAACTGTCTACTGGTGAGGGTGGGGATTTGGTGTTTCCCACTATTATTATTTGGGGTTCAATATGTGTTTTAAAATTTAGTAAAGTTTCTTTTATGAATGTGGATGCCCTTGCATTTGGGGCATACAAGTTCAGAATTGATACTTTCTCTTATTGGATTTTTCCCTTTAATGAATATGAAGTATCCATCATCATCACATTTGATATCTTTTGACTGAATATCTATTTTATTGGAAATTAGGATGGCAACTCCAGCTTGTTTCCTGGGACTATTTGCTTGGAAGACCTTTTTCCATCCTTTTACTCTGAGATAGTGTGTCTTTGTTGTTGAGGAGTATTTCTTGTATGTGGTAAAATGCTGGATCTTTTTTGCTTATCCAGTCTGTTAGCTTATTTCCTGTTACAGGTGAATTGTTCTAGATTGAAAACACTTATACATATTTTCTAATTTTATCTGAACAATATATCTTTTACAAAGCACCAGAATATAAAAGTACTTTGTATACATTTGTAGATAAGAATAATACAGAACAAAACATTTAAGTAGCATATGGCAGTTTATTTCTTTGTACAGCAATGGAAGGACTAGGTCCTTGCCCTCTAAGTCTAAGTTTTCACTGTATTAAAGCATATCACTACCATATTTCCTCAAATATAACCGTTTAATAGGTCAAAGAGTTATCTTCTATCACCAGGGTAACATATGTATAAACTTTTGGCCATTGTTTATATTATATGTCACCAGGTAATATGGTTTTGACTTTGATTAATAATTACCCAAAATGATGCTTTTCAGATATTTTAAGTGTAGTGAATTTTGGAAGAAGCATTTATTTTTGCTGAGTATTAAGTAAGGTTCTAATTTATCTGTATATCACAGAACTAAGTAAGGTCTTTTAGAGTAAATGAATTATAGATTTTCTGTGGATTGGCTTCTGATATATGGTGTCAGTTTTATTCACCTTCTCCACTATTTTAAGACTAAATACAACATAGAATAACATTTTCAAGTTGAATTTTTACTTTCCATGTTTTGTCTTTAGTTCATATAACATTAGTGGATCAGACTTGATAGATAAGAAATTTGAAGATGTTTTCTATTTCCTTCAGATATTCAGAGTCATCCAGTGTTCTTGACAGAGGGGATATTATAATATTAAGTGGTGGACATACTGTTATTTTTCTTCTCAGTTCTGTTCCCTGCAAGATACACTTAACTTCTATAAAGCTTCTTACTTTCACTAGGCATTGTGTAAACAAGCCATCAGAATATCTTAGATGCTACTCTAAATCATAATTCTAAGGTTGAATACAAAGAAATGTTGGCTGGGAGATAAATGCTCAGAGAAATAAGAGGAATGTCATATTTCAAGGCACTAGGCACTGTCTTCTGCATCTACTGATTTAACACACACCTGATTTCATCACTGAGCTGATCCCACTAACGTCCTGTACATGTCACTGTCACTCTAATTTCAGGTGAGTACAAGCAAACAATACACCTAGAAACAAGCAAACAAATCAAAAGGAATTCAGGCAGGAAAGAAATGCAGATATACTTTATGTTGCATTTCTAAACAGCCCAGATGTTTCTGAAGGAGCTGCTGGTATGTGTGGACTGGAACTGAAAAGGAAACACTTGGCTATGAAGCAGGTATGTGGGAAATAGCACATTTTTTTTGTTCCAAAGGGAACTGAGATACAAAAAGTAAAATGACGAAATGATATGTTGTGGGAGCTGAACACACTAATAATATATTAGCACTGTGTTACCACATAGCCTTCAAAGACAAATGAGATTTCTATAACCGTATTTGAGTGCGTAGAAATGATTCTTGTAGAATACATGCTATAGAAATTCAAATTGCATGTTCATTTATGAGCACAATATTAGTCAAAGCAAGACAGATGAATCAAACTCATAGTAATTCTAGCTCTGCAAATGTGAGTGCACAGGACACACTGCATGGTCAACCAAGCATGTTGCAAAAATAGGGACATTTGACTATATGAACACTGTGAGAAAGTGTGTGTGTGTGTGTGTGTGAGAGAGAGAGAGAGAGAGAGAGAGAGAGAGAGAGAGAGAGAGACAGAGACAGAGACAGAGACAGAGACAGAGACAGAGAGACAGACAGAGACAGAGAGACAGAGAGAGAGACAGAGAGACAGAGAGACAGAGACAGAGAGACAGAGATTAGTGTATGGACATGTTTGTGTGTAAACATGTACATTATGGTCCATATTTTTACACATGTGTGCAGAGACAGGTGATAGAATTTTAGCATCTTCCTCTATTACTCTGTATCTTATTATTTTTGACAGTTTCCTCACTAAACCAAGAACCCATTGAATTGACAAGGCCAGCTAGGCCTGTCTCACCTACTAGTGCTGGGGTCATTGACATGTATATCCACAGCCAGATTTTTCTTCACAGATGAGTCAAATTCCAAACTCAGTGTCCTTATAACTATGCAGCAGGACCTTAACTGGCTAAGCTATCTTCCCATGGCCTAAATGTCTCCTTCTAGATGCCTACCTTGTATTTTTGCAATTCTGACTCAAATATTTCATCTTCTCTAAATTATTTCCAACTTTCTAGAGAGGAAGCGGTGATCCTTTAAACCCTAATTATGGGCATCTGCCAGAGTTTTAAGCTAGCAAGCATCTTTTGTGAAGGATAGTTTCATTTACTGATAATCAAAAGAGGCATTTCTTCTAATTCTTGGTAACCACAGAGATTAACGTTTAGTCATAAATGGTAATTTTACTTTATCTGTGTTTACGGAGAAATTTTTGAAAATATGGTAATCACATAAATAGCAGTTATCTTGGCAAGATGTGAGTGGACATTTCACTGATAATGGATGCATATTTCTGGCCACAATGGTGACTAAGTCAAGAAGTTTTGTATCAAACCACATGTGGTATTTTTGGCAAAGATTTTTGTCAGATTCTTGTGTTGTTCAAATCTGATGGTAAAAAGAATCTCTTATAAGCATCACCCATCAATGAACAAGTTGATGGCTAATGAGCTGAGGCAGGGAAAAGGAGGTGGGACAGGAGCAGAATTCTAGAAAATAGTGAGAAAATAAAAGGATATGCAGAGAGAACTGTGAAGAGATTGGAGCAATTTCCTGAGGGTGAGGCAGAGGAGTTACTGAAGACTATTCAAAAGAAGAAGCAGGCTAGACAGAAGGAGAGGTACTAAACAAGTGCTAGACTTAGAATAGTGTGAATGGGTTAAATAGGTTACAAGCTAGTCAGGGAATAAGCCAGAGCATGTGGCCTAGGTGTTTAATAGTAAATAATTGGGCTCAGATTTGTCATTCTAAAGCCAGGGCTTAAAAGGCAAAATGGATATTTTAACATCTGATGATGCTCAGAATGTGTTGGAATGTTCAGGAGACATCCATTACTGTTATTTTAAAATTTATCTTACCAAATATTATCAGACAACTATAAACTTTAAACTATTTAAAATTAAAGTAAATATCTGTTGCTTTCTCAGCATCTAAAGGCTAGATTGTATCTATTCATTCCACAAATTCAAAAGAATTTAAACAACTTTTGAAAAGTTATGTCTACTCCACTTGGACAAACATTCACTCACAATGGTGTACTTTAAAAATTAATTTTAGGTGAGGAGATTTATATTCTCATTAATACAAATAAGTATTTATAAGTATTATTATTTATATTTGTCCCTAATTATATCTTTTTTTCTGGAGCTTCCTAAAATATTGAGAATGTCATTTTGACTATCAGATACTGGCTAGTTTTATGTCAACTTGACAATAATTACAGTTATTAGAAGAATGAAGCTCAATAGGAAAAATGCCTCCATCAGATTGGCCTGTGGGTCATCCTAAGCATTTTCTTGTTTAATAATTGATATGGAATGGCTCAGTCACTGTGGATGGTTCCAGCTCTGAAAACTTTAGGAAGACACACTGAGGACATCATAGAAGGGAAGCCAGTAAGCTAGACACATTCATGGCTTTTGTCTGAGCTTCTGCTTCCAGTTTCCTGCTCTGCCTGAGTTTCTGCTATGAGTATCTCAGAGACAGACCTGGAAGTGCAAGATGAAATAAATTCTTCATTCTCAACATTGCTTTTGGTCATGCAGTTTTATCCCAACCATAGAAACACTAGCAAAAACAAAATATTAGTATACAAATGTGTATGTGTATTGGGGTGGGAGGTGGGTGTGGAGGGTACAGGTCAACCTCCTTTGGTATTAACCCTCAGGAGCTGAAAACCTTGTTTTCTTTAGACAGAGACTTTTACTGGGACTTAGGTCTCAATGATTAGGATAGACTAGGTTTCTGGCTAGTGAGAACCAGGATTCCTAATTGTTAATGTACCCAGCACTGGAATTGCAAACAGCCATACCTATAAGACTTTTTATTTGATAGCTAGGGATCAAATTAAAGGCCTCATGCTTATGGGGTAAACAGTTTACAAATTGAACTATGTTATCAACCTCTGACATCATTTTTATATGAAATTTTGGTGAATACTCAATTCTATGTTTAAGACTATTGATAGCTATGGAATGAAAAAAACATAATATAAAGAGCTAGTTTAAAATGTGACATTGTTATAACAGAAAAACAATATCTAAGAACTATATAATATTTGCTGAGGTTATATATGCAAGAATGTCTTGTTCTTTTGATCCTAGTACCATTTTTTTAGATTTTAAATTGAGCTTGAGGAGCTATGTCCAAACTTGCAGGGCGACACTAAATCAATGCCTTTAATGATTGTGCTGGGGTCTAATGGTTTTAAGTCAAATACACCCATGTTACAGGTTTGGCCTTATAACACAGTCAGAAAATCTTGGATATATTAAAACTTGTGTTTTCTTCAATTGTTTAAGTTAGAAATGTTCCTTTAACAATTGCAGCTTCATTCTGGATATACAACTCTATCCAAAGTTCTCTGATTTCATTTATTTCCATCTGGTCTTTTGATCATTTCTTATATATTTCTGATTGAGGGAGACAGTGCCAAGTTTTCTGTACTCTAAATTACCTACAAAAAAATCATAGCATTATGAACTGTCGAGGGGCAATTAATAAGGAATTTTTAAATCAGGGAACTATAGTTTACTATATTCACTTTTGTGAATGCATATGATCTTTATTATTTACAATGACTATTACTAAGTATTAACCAAGCTTTCCAGTGGTTGTAAATGTGTCATCATTTTTAATGGAACCAATAAAAAACTTGAGTCATCAAGAATCCATTTTTTTTTTCATTAATCACGAAGACTGATGGTTCTATTAAGAATGTGAAAAATGCTGGTTTAACAAACAACAGAATAACAAAAATTTTGGAGTCAGGGGAAATTTCTATAAGATAAATGTTAGAGTTAAACTTCAGTCAGTTTGTCTAGCTAGCCTAGATTTAGAGTGACAGATTTCAGTTGAACAAAAGTCTCTCAGCAATTGTCATTGCCCACGAATAAAATTGAAGGACTGAGATTTTATGACCAGGTGTTTCCATAAAAGTTGTCTGGGTATGTTTTAAGTGTGTCAGAAAGGAATTTAAATAGAAAATTATGAATTTTCCTCCCATCTCATTTTTTAAACACAATTCCCAGGTTAATAAACCATAGATTATGAATGGTTGGTATATAGAAGGAAGGAAAAAGAAAAACATAAAAACTGGAAGATAGGTGAGGTATTTGCAATGCTGGAGAAGAACAGGAAGAAAGAGAGTAAAGGTGGGAATTTGGGAAATGAAAGTAGATATGCCCTGTTTGTCTCCTGCCAAGATGGGTCAGTGTACAGCTGAGTATCTGGATAAACACAAGCAGCGTGAAAAGCCCAGTGACGACCTCTCTGAGGCTGGCATAGCACAGACACATTATAGGCAGACCTGTCTTCACATAGCCTTGCCCCTGACATTGATCTGACTTCTGTATACTCCTGCTTCTATTGTCTGCACAGAGAAAAATGGAGATCAGTGCTTCAGACAATGTGGCTTTTCTATGACGGAAGCTACAGGCATCTGTTTATCTAGACTGTAACTTCTTTCTCAGTTAATTTGTTTTCAACAATTCACCTGTTAAGAACTGTTTCTCACCTTCTCCTTTGTATTCCATTTTTTTCTGTGATGCTTTGAATGGCTAACTTGACAAAACATGCTTCAATCACCTCATGAGAATCTCAGTAAGGGATAGTATGTGAAGAACTTTTCTCAATTGAGTATTGGTGGTACAGAGATATACCCTGAGTATAGTCTTTGAACTATACTCAAGAGAAAAGAGCCAGTAAGGCAGTAGGTAGGCATGCATTCCTTCCTTGTTGCCACTGTAATGGATGTGATGTAACCAGTTTTGCTTTAAGCTCTTGCTTCCACAGGCTTTAACTTAAAATTGTAAGATAACATTAGCTCTTTTTCCCTTAAGTTGATGTTTAAGGTTATTTTACTCTAGAAATAGATATGAAACTAGGACACCCTTGTATTTTAAATTTTTCTTACATTAGGTAAAGTTTGTGGCATTTTGATATTGTGCAGAATAAAAATGATCTAACTTGTACAGCCTCCACATTTGACTTGGCTCTTTCAACTCCCTTCTTGGACAATGCATGGAATCTTACTTATTATCTTACAAAATTAAACCTTCTATTTGCCATAAATTTAGAGAAATGTGCTGATTACTGCCAAAGAGCATCCAGTTCTAAAAAGAATTCATATCAGACTTCGCCACATCTCTTTTGAAGCAACAGATATTAAAAATTGAAACGTTAAAAAATTCAATTATCTTCAAAACATCTTAACTTATAATGTGGTAAGTATGTACAAATTATGGAAAAAAATTTAAAAAGATATACAGCATATATATACATATATATAATGGGCATAGATATGCATATACTTAATTTTAAATCAGTACAATATATAAAATAATAATAAAATGAAGATCTGCTGAGGGTTCTCTAGCATGCACTGCTGCATTGTGGAGGGAGGAGACAGGGACATCTCCATCCTATGTCACAGTCCAGGGAACTTCATGCAGTAATTTCTTCTTAGTTATGGCATTAATTATTATTTCTGTCTTTATTAGTCAATTCAATCTCTCTCCACAAAGGTCATCAAATATAAAAAGGAAAAAATGTTCTAGTATATTTCTGGAATCACAAAGCAAAATTTGGACATTTTTACAAACTTCTTAAAGTAGTTTTGAATTTTAGCATTGTGATATCAAGATGCAAAATTGGTAACTATATCAAGACTAGTAAGATATAAAATTGGAGCCAAGGTTACATAATTATTTAAAACTAATTTGAGCATTTTCTCTCCAGTGACTTCCTAAAGTGGGACCAGCCAGGAGGCACAGGCCTCATGAGTCACAGGGAAGTCGCTGGGCAGCAGGGACAGGACAAGCTCTAGTCAGAGACACCAAGAGCATCTAACATCAGAGATCAAGAGATGGCTAAAGGCAAATGCAATAATCCTACCAACAGAAACCAAGACTGCTTGGATTCATCAGAA
This sequence comes from Montemys delectorum, assembly GCA_019843815.1. NCBI lineage: Eukaryota > Metazoa > Chordata > Mammalia > Rodentia > Muridae > Montemys > Montemys delectorum. Next base: position 555 of record JADRCD010154222.1, on the reverse strand, counting down.
CCTAGTACTCCCACAGCAGCAAGTCCTGGATATCCCAAAACACCAGAAAAGCAAGATTTGGATCTCAAATCATATCTCACAATGCTCATAGAGGAACTTAAGAAGGATATGAAAAACTCCCTTAAAGAAATACAAAAGAATACAGGTAAAGAGGTTCAAGCCCTTAAAGAGGAAACAAAAAAAATCCCATAAAGAATTACAGGAGATCACAAGTAAACAAGTAAAAACACTTAAAGAGCAAACTCAAAAATCCCTTAAGGAATTACAAGAAAACACAAACAAACAGGTGAAGGAATTGAGTAAAACCATCAAGGACCTAAAAATGGAAGTAGAAACAATAAAGAAATCACAAAAAGAGACAACTCTGGAGTTAGAAATCTTAGGAAAGAAGTCAGGAAACCTAGATGCAAGCATCACCAACAGAATACAAGAGATAGAAGAGAGAATCTCAGGGGCAGAAGATAACATAGACAACATTGACAGAACAGTCAAAGAAAATGCAAAATGCAAAAAAAGACCCTAACCCAAAACATCCAGGAAATCCAGGACACAATG
>JADRCD010154219.1:0-19663 GCA_019843815.1 Montemys delectorum | reverse complement strand
GAAGGAATGTAGCTATGTCTGGACACTGGACTGGCTTGAGTGTTGCCTGAGAGGCAGGAGTGGCATGTGGAGCTCTTCAGATTGCAGGGATTTGGTGCTAAGCAGAAGGCATCCATGTTCTGACAGCATCCCTCATGTCCCTATTGCAGAAGGCAGAAAGTCTGCTCCGTGTCACTTGGCGATCATGTAGCCCCAGCTCATGTACTCCTGTGTGGATTAGCACACTTTCCTCCTACTCCATCCAAAGTTGCTCTAAATAACTTGGCAGGACCGCCGTCCGTTGACACAGACCCTGCACCTCCATGAGAATGCCCATTGGGTCCATATGCTTTGCCTTTTAGAAGTGCCTTGGCTTGCCCTTGGATTCTTAACAGCCCCACTACTATCCTGTAATTAGGAAGACTGTCTATTTCACATTCAGAAAAGTCCTATATACATATGGTCTCCTTTACAGCGATTTTCCATCACTTTATAATAGAGAATAACTGAAATTCTCTCACGTCCTGTTTTTTTAACATTTCAGGTTGTGCCCCAATATAATATCAGTGGAACAATTCTGTTCCTTAAACCCACTGTATCTTGTCTCAAACCTCATCTTTTATGTACATGTCTATCCTGCAGAATATTCCCCTCCCTTGAGTTCCCAGATCAAAAAGTTGATGCCATTCTCAGACGTCTCTGCCATCCTTACCCCCCCCCCCCCCCCAGTTCATCGGCAAGGTCTGCTGATTCTCCATCTCGAATGGCTGTTCCTTATTCCCTTGTCCCCATCTTTGCTATCTTTCTTCATCTCATCAATTTTCACCTTTGAGTGATTCAGCACCCTCCCCATCTTTTTCCTCTCCTTTCCCTCCCCAGTGAGGCGTTCCCAGGCTCTTCAGTGATTACATTTCTGTTTGAAAACTGTCTTGAGTAACCCATTGCCCCGAGGACAGAAGGGAGCCTTAGAAAAGCAGTCTCAAGTTGGACCCACAGACAGCACAGCTGTCCCACTTCTTGAATGCATTTGGCTCGTCTTCAAGAGATAAACACATTCAGCATTATAACTGATTAGTGATCAAAAGCTGGTCCCTCGCATGAAAAAGTTTATTTCAAAAATATCTTAAAGCAATCCAACAATCAAGATGAGGTATCAAAACTAATTTACACTTGGCTAAACTGTGCCCTTTTCTTATGCCAATGAAAGATGGTTACACCCGAGCAGTCAATTAAGAGTTCAAAGCAGTTGGGAATGTTCAATTGAATGGAAGGAGACTTTAAGCATCCCTGGAAAACTTTCCTAATTGCTTTTGTTCCCCCACCTCCCCTTCCCAATTCCTCCCATTTTAAATGGTGATTCCTCTGTCTTGAGTATTGGTTGTTTAAATATATTTAATAAGGTTTGCAAAAGTCCTCTTTTTGCAACCTCTTTAAAAAAAAGTTTTCTTTTCCTTATAACTTGAAGCTAAACGGTTTTTGACTCAAGTCTAAGTAAGACAGGCATATGGATTCCATTTGGTTTCGAAATAAACATTGCTCCAAGGGCGTCTGCGGTAGTGGTAGCTGGGGGCGGTGCAGAAAAATCCATTTCAGAGCCTTCTAACATCAGAACAATTAGAAACATGCCCAAGTCACTGGAGCCTGGGCAGTACAGATGGCTTCGTTCTTGGAACAAACTTTCCACTCTACCAGATCCTTAAACGTTTCAGTTGGGACACTGGTGAAACTTGTCCCCCATTTTCCATCTAACCCGAATGGTGGCTCTTTGTGGAACAGACTAGGGAGCTGTCACGCTCATAATCTAGATGGATTGTGCTACTGCCTTTATGTTCATATTGGTCCAAGTGCAGCTCCCAGACGTGTGCCACACTAGGACCCTGGAAGCCTTTAATGTGATGATAAATTACTAGGCTGTTAAATTGTTAGACCAGGACATCCCAGGCTTTCTCAGGTACTAATGATTTAGGACTGCCTAAAGTTGAATTTAATTGCTATTTATGTAGCCCTCCTTTAATGCTAGGATTCTTTATTATTTTATTTTATTTTCTTAATTTGGGAGTCTCACTGTGAAGCCCAGGTTAGCCTAGAATTCACTATCTCCTTGCCAAAAGCCTGTTGAGTACTGAGATCGCAGGCACTCACTAAAGTAGCCAGCTTTGGAAGAGCGCATTCTTACAGTTCTTATTATCATAGAAACTTCTAGAGATTACTAGTCCTCACGATTGCAATGTTAGCTAGTTAGGTTGGAAAATCTTTTTAAGTACTTAACCATGTGGCACATTAGGCAACTTTTCTTCCTTCCTTTCTTCCTTCCTTCCTTCCTTTCTTTCTTTCTTTCTTTCTTTCTTTCTTTCTTTCTTTCTTTCTTTCTTTCTCTTTTTTGACTTTCAAATAAAAGTAGATTTTCCTTCTTTTAAAAGAGGAGGACCAGTTCTCTCTGCTCTTGGGGTGGGTGCTGACCCACACGGACCCAATGCTTATCCTATGTTGAAAGAAGCTTGGGCTAAAAGCCAAGGAAGATAAGTGGCTGAGGGTGGGAGGAGCCGAGGCTTCGAAACTACCCACGTCATTCTGTGAACTTTGTGTGATCAACTGAAAACTCTTCTAAACTTCCTCCACACAGACCCCACTTCTTGAACGTCATTCTCCAGAGTTGTAATCAGGCACATGGACATCATAAATGCCTAAAGGTCATTCTGCATCTTCTCTGGCGGGGTATGAGGTGTTGCTCTTTCTTCTGGAGATGTTCTCCTGAGGAGCCATCCAGACCTTCTGTGCAGAACAGTTTTTTTCTAACCAGCTCTACCTGGAACACCTCTGCCTCTGAATGCCCACAGCCTCTGCTCACTTCCAGAAGCCCCTCTGCATTCCTGTCCCCCTTCTGGGCATCCTGCTTCCTTCCCAGTGTTTTATTTTTTGGACCAGGCTGCGGCTGTAGTATCCGCTGTTTCCTCCCCTTTCTTCTCCTTGAGTTAACATGAGGCCAACAATCAGGATTTCTCCATCTCGGAACCGTCAGCGCTCATCGGTCGTGGGCTACAGGCGAATCATCTTTTTATTCAATTCCATCAGGCCTAAGTTTGAGATTTGCCCAAGCGAATGCGACCACGTCTTAAGTATTGAAAGTAAGTTCTAATAACTGAAGGTGATGAAGAGGTTGCAGAGAGACCTGTTAGCAAGTGAGAATGGAGACTGGTCCGAAGCAGGTCACGTGTCTCAAGGCTAAGCTCTCTTAGCGAAATTGAACTGGGAAAACTATAACCCAAACCTGAAAAGAGCTTGGAATTTGTTTATGCGCTGTCCTCCCCTCACCAGCCTGTCTATTCCAGATCTTTCTGTGTCCCGGAAGTCCTGTTCTTTAATTGAATAACATTTAGTCTACATGTGACATAACAAAAAACATATTTCATCTTTGTTTCAGCTTCCAGTACTCCGCACAGAGCTTCTAAAACCCTTGGAATTTCTGGATTGGTAGGTATCTTTTGTTAATTGGATCGGACCCAAATTTATGCTAATGAGGTTACCTGTGGTGGATGGGCTGGTCCTTTTGAGAGAAAGTGATCAAAGGATCGAAACTTTAAGTGACTTCATCAGCTTCTCCTGAGAACCAAGGTAGGCTGTAACCTGGGGGTTAGGACCTATGAAATGCTTGAACTTCAGCTTCGGTGAACACAGGAGCTAAAGGGCGACATGCTTAGAACGAACGCCCACGGTACTTGGGTTCTCAGGCCTGTGCTTCTTTTCTTTGTTCTTAAATTGTATTCTTCATAATATTTGTTAAAAGGAACTGAAATGTCTTTCTGAGTTCCATGGGCCATTATGGAACCTGAGCAGGGGTTTGTGGGAGCCTCTGATTTACAGTCAGTTGACTAGTGATACTTTGAGAGGAACAGTGACCTACAGTGGAGGTACACAGATAAGCCACCTTGCCGGAACGAAGTGACTGGTGGTTTGAATAGGAATGGCCCGGGTAGACTCATAGACTTGCATGCTTGGTCACTAGGCAGTAGGACCGTGGGGAAGTGTGGTCTTGTTGGAAAAGGTGTGACCCTTTTGGAGGAAGTGTATCATTGTGGGTAGGCTTTGAGGTTTTAAATGTTCCAGCCAGACCCAGTGTCTTTCCTGTCGCTGGCCGATCCAGATGTACTTGTCTCCTTCTCCATCACCATGTCTGCCTCGAGGAAGCCATGCTTCCTGCCATGATAATGGAGGAAACCTATGACCCTGTAAGCCAGCCCAAGTTAAGTGTTTCCTTTATAAGAGTTGCTGTGGTAACTAACGGTGTCGCCTTCTGTCAGGGACTGGAGCAGAAACCTGGAGGATCAGGATTCAGTTGATGACAGATCAGTTTGCCAGATTAAAGAGCAGGAGGGAAAAGGGGAAAATGGGTTGGGGAAGGTGGACAAAGAAAATTTCCAGGCCTGTTCAGTACACTTATGTTCTCCCTCTCCCTCTCCCTCTCCCTCCTCTCCTTCTCCCTTTCCTTCCCTCTCCCTTTTCCCCTCTCCCCCCTCCTTTCATTCTCCCTCTCCTTCCCTCTCCCTTTCCTCCTCCTCCTCCCCTCTCTGTCCCCCTACCCACTCCCCGTCCCCTCTTTCCCCTCCCCTCCCCCCATCCCTCTGGCTTTCCCCCTCCCCCTCCCCTCCCCTTCCCCCTCCGCCATACCGTGCCCAAGTAAAGAGAACTACCAACCCCACTTTTCTGTATGTTTCTGAAGTTATTTTGTCTTTGAGGCAATCTGTGAAGAGGAAAGACTTCTAGAACTTAACCTTCTTATTTTACCTAAGTTCTAACTATGTTCTAAGTAGCCTTTGATAGAGAAAAAGCAGATATTTTGTGCTCTCCTACCTATGTAGCTAAGATTTCTCCTCTGTCTTTTGTTCAGATTTCCATCCCTATTGCTTATTTAGCCTTCATGGTAAAGGGAAATCAATGTCAACCAGCTTCCATAAAGGGAAAAATTTAGGAGGTACTGAGCTCAGTATAACTGTAGTGTTTGTCATTCTGTTATGGGCTAAGAGGCCAAGGCTTCTGGAGGCAGACTATAAAGCTTTTCTACCTGACTTCTGAGGGGGAGGAAATCTTGAGGGCTAGTGTATCTAAGACCAAGAAAGGTGCAGAGAGTTTGTGGGAATAGACTTAATGTTTTCTTAGTGAGATGCTGAGCTTAACCATGCTCTTCAAACCCTTGTTTCATCTTGAGCTCAGCATGGTTCAGGACAGCCTTATTTGGTAATTTACTTAGGACAGTGTTTTATTCTGAGCTGTTTCAGAATTCTGTTGTTTTTTATTTTCCTGGTATTTTTTTACCAGATAATTAGGATTTTTTTTTCATCCCTTGACATTCCAGTGATAAGAATCCTTTTCCTAAGACTGTGTTCCATTCTGTACATAGCCTGGCCTGGCTTTTGTCTAGAAATGACAGCACACTTCAGCCCTTGCCAACTGAGAGAGAAGTGGGACTGATTTTATGCCCCTGGGAGGAAGCACGGCGAGAAACGCTTGGATGAGGAAGGGGACAATGTATGTGTTTGCAAGATCTTTCGCCTCTACATTTCTTTATAACTCACAGTGTCTCTGTTGGGGAACAGACACCACACTTCTTTGTTCACCCCTGGAAATCGAGACAGCCAGTGAATCACATGAAGTCCCAACAGAGAACACAAGGTCCCAGCAGTGATGGGAATGAGGGGGTGAATGGAAGTCTGACCCCAGCACTCCTGCTGCACACTAGTGAGCAAAGGCATCCTCCTCTTGGAGGGAAGGTGAATGACAGATTGCTTTGTGATGTGAAGGAGTAGGGACTCATTTTCATGGTGGACAACAAAGTCCTGGTCTTTGTGGTAAACATGGCTGCCAGTCCAGTCTCTGACTCGTCTCCTCCTCCTCAGCTTCAGCTCTTTTATGAGTACAAAGGCACCATCGTACCTACCTCACAGGTTGGAAGAGATGCTCATCTACTACCTGGTCTATAGAAAGGGCTGAGTGGATCTCAGTTTCTCTTTTACCACCAGCTTTAAGTGGTGTATATGGTATCTTTCAAAAAAAATTATCCCCTCAAAAATTTGGTGAAGACAAACATAAAATGAAATGGGACTGTTTCAGAAACCACGAGACTGATTCTGGATACCTGAACCTCCATGTTGTTTCTCCTTGAATTTGTTTGTCCTGTCTTGAAAAAAGATAGTATTAATGAGATGCTAAAAGTTTTCAGTCTGTGCTAAAGGAGGGGTGAGGAAGATGTGGGTAGAAACATTGGGCATGTACATAAAATGATAGTTTATTTTAAAATTGACCCAAACAGGCTTCTTTCTCAGAAAACTACGACTAACCAGACACTCCATGGAAAGAGTCTGTATATATCCACCTGTGTTTTAAAACACATTTTAAACATATATTTTAACTCATTTGTGTGCGTGCGCATGTGCGTGTGCATGTGTGTGTGTGTGTGTGTGTGTGTGCGTGTGAATGTGTGTGGTAGAGGATGGCATGTGGAAGTCAGAGGACAACTTTCAAGAGTAAGTTCTTTCACAATGTGTCATATCTCTGGATATTTTCTATTGTGTGTTATCATTTTGTCATGATGTTGGTTAAAACTCAATTAACTGATGTCACAACTCCCTAAGGTGGAGTGGCTAATTGCATTTTGAAAAACAGTACTGCTCTATATTTTTAAGTTTTTCCCAAGTGGATATGAATGCAAACATAGCCAGCATTACACACCCAGAAAGTGCCCATGTGTACATTTCAATCTAGGCTGTGAATTCTTGCCCTCTCTATACCTTCTCAGAGATTTTATACCCACTGTCTCTCTCAGCATGTTTGCTATTCAGAGGCCATAAAACTATTGACTAGCCCAATCCTGAGACAGTTAGAATAGCTACATTGGCATGAGAAATCCAAACTCTGCATGCCTCCCCTTTGTGGGTCCTTACAGCAGGATTCTTCCTGAGTACTTGATATGCACAGAAAACTCCAGCATGGACTGGGAAGAAGGCTCAGCAGTTAAGCAGTACTTGCTGCTCTGACAGAGGACCCAAGTTCCGTTTCCAGCACCCATCCTGGGATCACTTTAACTAGGCTACAGGGGATCTGATTTCCTCTTCTAGCTTCCATGACTACACACACAAATGGAATACATTACACACACACACACACACACACACACACACACACACACATGCACACGTGTGCGCACATGCACAAATAAAAATAAGAAAAACAAATCTTTTCAGTGGAGAGAAACATTGCTTTTTTACGCATGTTGGAAAATACAGTTTTGTCTTTTCCTAAAAGAGGCACAAGTTCTTGCTTGAAATCACAGGAGAAAATGTCTACTATAGTAAAGAGAACCCATTTGTACTCTGAGGGCTAATTTTGACATTCTGAATATGAATACCTTAAAGCAAGCCAGGAGGTATCTCGTTCCACATTTGCTATGTGGCTTGTTTTTCTTCTGGAATTCTCTTCTGGAATTCGTTAAAACAATAAACTTTGCAAATCTAATATAAAACATAGCTAGTATATTTATAAAACAAAACAACAACAATAAATTTTCCTGAGAACAGTCTGGAAGAAATCTTATGACCTGGTCTCCATCTAGAGTCAAATGGAGGCCTTCTCCATGAGATCTCCCACCAATGAGCTCTGAGAGTCTGAGCAGCCCGGGCCCCCAGCTTCCCTGAGAGGGGCTCTCAGGTCCCTCAGCTGTGTCCAGCTGTAGCTCAACCTGGTGAAGTGAGGCTTCTTTCTAGACATTCAAATTTGAATTCCCCCAATCCACATTTCCTGAATATAAGATTCATGGGAAACAGTTTAGTTTGTTACACAAGAAAAGAAAGGGAGAAAAAGAGGAGAAGGAAAAAAGTGAAGAGATGTTCCAGGTTTTGAGAAAGCACTACAGAAAATATGCTAGGCCCCAGGTGTGGCCAAGGCTCCCTCAGAACAGGGTGAAGACAGCCGACAGATTCCCAGGCAGTATTTAACATGTGGCGAAAACCAGTGTGGCTCAGCGCTTACCCTGCCCCCATGGCGTGCACGTATCATGAACTTATTTCTTTCTGCCTTTTGGCTTCCTTGGAGCTAAGTTTCTGGTACCTGACCCACTGGCAGGGCAGCAGTTGAAGTAGAGGTTGGCAGCGTTGGATGGGTTTGTCTCAGTGAGATTCTCGAGGTTTGTAGACATCCGTAGTTCCTCTGCTTGAGGCCGAGAAGAATGACCGCTGGGCATCACCTTGCTCTGTAGGGCAGAAGTTTAGAGTTCCGAGTAATGAGCAATAGTAATCACAAATGGCCGTAGGGTCTGTGTGCATGTGCCCATGTGTGAGCATGAGTGTGAATATATGTGTTCATTTAAACTCCCAACAGCCTAGGAACCAAAGCAAATTATTCCTGCCACCAAGGAGCATTCTAATAGTTCCTGACCCAGGTCCACGTTCCTTGGAAACTAATTACTTCATTTCCTTTTTTACTCTCTCATTTTCTCCGGACTGGTGTAGTATGGAAACCCCCATGCTATCCGTCCAGCCCCAGGCACTTTGTAAAGGTTCCTAAACTAGCCATCAACTTACAATTGGGTTTTAGATTAATGCGTCAAGCATTTTAATTTTAAATAAAGCATCTATTTTATCTGAAATAATTTCTACAGGGCACAAGCATAGAAAGCCAATGTAGAAGTATGCTTTTGAAAGGGGAACAGAGATTCACTCTTGCTCCATGCTCACACGCACTCAGTGTTTTGTGTATTCTACAGATATTTATAAAGTGCCCATTACTGACAGATGCTGTCTTAGTTAGTGTTGCTATTGCTGTGATGGACACCATGACCAAAGTAACTTGGGGAGGAGAGGGTTTATTTCTACTTCCCATCACTGTTTATCAGGGAAGGAAGTCAGGGCAAGAATTCAGGGCAGGACCCTGGAGGCAGGAGCTGAGGCAGAGGCCACAGAGGGGTGCTGCTTACTAGTTTGCTCTGTATGGCTTGATCAGCTTGCTTTCTTATAGAACCCAGGACCAGCAGTCCAGGGGTGGCACCACCAATAGTAGACTAGGCCCTCCACTGTCAATCATGAGTTAAGACAGTGCCCTGCAGCCTGATCTTAGGTAAAAGATTAAATATTGGCCAAATATTTGACACAGCATGATATACAGTTCATCAATATTTTGATTTATTATCATCAATGCTGAGAATCTGGATTCACACAAATATGATAAAAATTGGAAAAAGGATGCATGAAGCCATTTGAGAAATTATTGGAAATTCTGTTCTAATCCCAAATTCACTTAAGAATTGAAAAAAATGAAATGAGGTCATCAACTCAAACAACAATGCACTTCTATTCATTGTTTTTTGTTTTGTCTTTTTTTTTAATTCAGCCAAGAATTTTAATAAATTTATTGTTCCTAAGATGTAGCCACTTAAAAGTAGAGTCCACCAATGAAGTATATCATTATGTTGACTTCTGTAAAAAAAGGATGGCCACTTGTTTTTGGAGTGGTTTATCAGCAACAGAGGGCCAATCAGAAAATGGTATGAGATGTAGAGATTTCTTCTGTGGCTATACTTTCTTATTCCATGACACAGTTTTCACTCTGTAAAACTTTGTCCCCAAAGGAACTTTAAATCTGTCTTTAAATTTTTCTTTGAGATAGTGTCTCTCAATGTAGCTCCACTTGGCTTGGCACTTAACATTCACTAAGCTGGCCTTGAACTTGTGCCATTTCTCCTGCCTCTGCCTCCTGAGTGCTAGGATTCCTGGCGAATGCTACCATGTTTGGTTCTCCAAGCCATTTTTTAATTCCAATATTCAGTAAGATGCCACCAATTCTGATGGCCTGAGTAGGAACCTCTGGACTGTTATACAGTGGTTCTTTCTATAATGCTAGGACAAATATTCTACATATAGCTTATGAATTTTTGCACTTGGTCCTTGGGTTAATGGCACTGCTTTGGAAGGATGTAGAAGCTTTAGGAGGTGGGACCTCACTGGAGGAAGTGGGTCTGTGAGGCTGATTTTTGAAGTTTATAGACCAGTTAGGCTTCCTGTTTGTCTCTGCTTCCTAGCCCACAGAGATGTGCTGCAGTATTCTGCCAGCAGGCCTCTCCTGCATCATGTGAGCTAGAATGAGCCCTTCCCAAGTGAGCTTTTGTTGGGGTGTTTTCTTGCAGTGATGAGAATAGCAATTGATGCCCCATTCTTCTGTGCTTTCATTCTCTTTAGATCCCCATGGGTGGGGGGTAGGGGTAGATATTCTGACGGTTTGAGTACATTTGGCCCCGCAGACTCATATGTTTCAATGCTTGACCATAAGGAATGGCACTATTAAGAGGTATGGCCTTATTGGAGTAGGTGTGGCCTTTTGGGAGGAAGTGTGTCACTGTGTAGCTGGGCTTTATGGTATCCTATGCTAAAGTAGAATCAGAGCCCCCTCCTGGCTGCCTTTGGATCAAGATGTAGAACTCCAGCACCATGTCTGCCTGTATGCTGCCATGCTTCCTGCCATGATGATAATGGACTGAACCTCTGAAAATGTAAGCCAGCCCCAATTAAATGTTTGCCCTTATAAAGGGGGTGGCCTTGGTCATGGTGTCTCTTCACAGCATTGAAACCTTAACTAAGACAGAGATTGTCACTCACATTGGTGACCGAGTCTTCTTAGCTCAATTTACTGATTGAAGAGTCCATCATTTCTGGAAGCAGCCTCATTCACACACTTAGAAATAATGACATAGGAGCTGTTTGGTCATCTCCTAGCCCTGACAAGTTGGCACATAAAATTAATACTTTCAGTGTGGAGGAGCATCATCTTTCCTTGTCAATCCATATGTCTCACAAATGTGTCCGTGTGCTTATGAGCCACTATACCTACTTAGATCTTTTGTGACCTGGACAGTTGTGTTATGTCTATGGGCGTATGGAATGAATGCCTGCTCTTTGGATAGCGGTAATATTTTGGGAGGCTTTAGGGACTGAGCAAAAGGAAGGGAGGGGGACTTGAGGTGGGTCCTTGTGAGCACCCTGCTCCTCACTCCTTCCTGCTTGTTCTCTGCTCTGTGCCTGCCATGATGATGTCAGCTGCCTCCTTTCCTGACAGCCGAAACCCTCAAAACCCTTGAGCTCCACCATCTTTAAGTTGCTCTTGAAGGCATTTAGACATGTGATATAAAGTAACCATTAAAAGGACAGATCCTCCCCCGCCCCCCCCCACCCCCCTCCTCCGACCCCACCGCTTCCTGACCTCACAGGGAGAGACCAGAGGTGCTACGTGGTGCTGGGAAACAGGTACTAAGTATTCAGGTCTACTGAGGAAACCTAAAAGAAGCAGCAGAGCAAGAAAAATTCTAGATGAGGCAATTTGCTGCCATTCTCAGCTGATCCCTATTGGAGGGATATCCATTTGGAGCTGGCTATCGTTGTCAGGTAACAAAAGATATTCGATTTTCCGAAATTCCAAAAGACAGAAGGGCCCGGTGGCCCTTCCCTACCCTAAACTCCCCCAGCTCATGGGCTCCGCTCTCACAGCTACTCACTTCCCTTATAACCCTGCTACTTTTTATATGAATGCTCTTGTCTCCTCTTCATCTCTCAAGCTTGCTACCCCATCTCTTTGCTCTGTTCCTGCTTCGCTCATGGCCAGGTCTGGTTCTCTGGCTGTGTTCAGCCTGCTGCTTTCTCTCTCTGGCTCTGGACTCTTCCAGATGTCTCTTGCTGCTCTCTCTCCACAATATCCACAATATCCACAATAAAAGCTTTCCCCGGAACTATGCCAGGGAGTGGTCTTGTAGTCAGTTTATACAGTAGTGGTCTTTGGACTAGAGGAAGGAGCACAACTGTGGAGAGACAGTAAGCTTTGCAGACGGTCTGGCTGAGTTTGACTTACCTTGTTAAGTAGGGCTATGACTCAAAAAAGAAGAGGAGATAATGGTAGGACTTGCCTTCCCGGGCCCTGAGGTGAGCTACTGTTACCTGAAGACACGTCTGTCTTCCCAGGATAGCAATGGATAATTTTACGACTACAACAAGATAGAAAGGAAGACTTCAAAGGTCACATAAAGTTGTAAAAGTCTGATTTCTTGTCGCTTCCAGCTTGCCCACAAATCCATTACCATCCAGTACTGTCTCTCAGCGGCCTTTTTCCTGTGAGAAGTTTTTCACGTCAGAGTGGAGGCAGGATGGCCTGCCACCCCTCTCCATTTGTAATTCGTCAAACCTGGGACCTGCTGTAGCTGGAAGTCAGCATTCTGATTCCATCCAGGGTTCAGCTTCTTAACAAACAGGAAACATTGTGGTCAGTTCATGGGGATTAAAACAAGAGATCCTTATTACTATGGTCAGTATGTTGATGTCACGACCCTGGGGAAGGATTTGGCGTTGCTCATCATTCCTTTGTCTGCATATGTATTTGAGGTTGCTGCAGATAGCCTCTTGAGGGGTGCCAACACCAGGGCCCTCTACATCCACCCATCACATAGTCCCCTAATTATTGCCATATGTCCTTCTCACTTCCCCATGATAGGGTCAGACAGGCGCCATGATGGCCTGACCAGTCTGATGTCGACATTCCCATGACTGTTCTTGGAGGTGATCTGGTGGCCTATCTCCCTGCTGACTTCCCACGCACTCAAGACTGCTTGGCTTCTTTGCTCTGAAAATGTTTTGAAAGGCTTGAAAGAGCAGGGAGCCAAGGCCTTTGGTTCTACTTTGGATTGGCCACACAGAATTCTTTTTGAACTTGAAGCAGAATTGGTTTCCTGGATCCACCCCCCACCCCCACCCCCCGGACTTCCTGGCCAGAACTGACTCTCCTCATTTATTACTGAGCCATTAATTAACATTCAACACTATGCTCAGAGAACTCTAGAAAAGGAGGTTATGGTTCTTGCCACTGGGGAGGGACATTGTTGTTGCAGAGTGGGAAGGCTAAATGACAGGAGGTTTGAATGTCTTCGTCTGATAGTGTGATAAGCTCTGTCACATACAATTCATGTGCTCAGTGGTTTGGAATCCAGGAGAGTATAGAAAAGGCAGATTTGCCATCTACATGAATTAATATGAGTGGCCAGCAGATAACAATAATTCCAGCACACAGGGGGTTAGGCAGGGAAATCATGAGTTCAAGACCAACCTTGGCTACAGAGGAAGATCCTATTAAAACAACAACAACAACAATAATAATAACCAAAAACCAAAACCAAACAATGATAGTAATGCTTGTATTATCTTTTATTTATGAAGTGTGCATGCCAAATGTTATTTGTGTAATCCTCTTTAATCTCCCCAACATGCTTGCTATTAGCTTTTTTTTTTTTCATTACAATGAAGAAACTATTTCGCAAAGGCGAAGTAATTTACTTAAGACCACGCTGCAAGAAAGTGGCAAATCCAGGGTTTGAGCTCATTCCTACCAGACAGCAATTTAGAATGTGCTCCCCTTCCCTGTGCGATGGTAGACTTTGAATCTGAAGTGGCCCTCCAACTCTTATTTTAAACGTCAGTTCTCCGGCATGTATACCCTCCTGAAGGCTGAGAGCCTTAGGAGGTGAGATCTGGCCAATGGAAGAAGTTGCTTAGAGAGAGCCTAGTTCTGTTCTTGGCCAACTCCCTGCTTCCTGAAGGCCCACCACAAGCCCCTGGTACCACCAGGCCATCCCCTTCCTCACAGACTGAAATCCCCCAAACTGTAGGTCAAAGCGACTCTTCCCAAGTTTATGTCAGGTGCTTGGCCACAGAGTGGTGGAAACAAAAGCACAGGCTTGTTGCAGCCATTTTGGAGATTCACTGCCGAGCTTAAACGGTGGGTTAAAGGTCACTGAGTACTCATGAAGACAAGGAGGATTCAGACAAAAAAAAAAAAAAAAAAAAAAAAAAAAAAAAGAGCCGGGCGGTGGTGGCACATGCCTTTAATCCCAGCACTTGAGAGGCAGAGGCAGGCAGATTTCTGAGTTGGAGGCCAGCCTGGTCCACAGAGTGAGTTCCGGGATAGCCGGGATTATACAGAGAAACCCTGTCTCAGGAAAAAAAAAAAAAAACCAAGAAAAAAAAAAAGCCAAGAAAGCTTAGAAGAGCGTTGGATGCCATCAGTGTGTCATTTACCCGTGTGACAGATAGCTGCAGATAATTGCCCAGACTCCTTCATTACAGCTAGGTATCCCCAGGCTCCAGTTGAGACTTGGTGACAGATACACTTCTCCTTTGGCTTCCCATGTTAAGACCTGGGACAGACACTCCTCTCCTGGTCTGCAGTCTTTAGACAGCTTTGCTCCTGCATGACGGGTTCTTTCATCTGGAAATGCTCTTGAGTTCGTTTTCATCTGGCACACGGTCATCCTTACAGGTAAGACACACGGCATGGTTTTCGCCTTCATAGAACTTGCAGCTATGGGGAGGGGTGGACAGGAGTCACCCCCATTCTGATGTTCCCCTTTAGCAGTGTTCCATTCTCTCCTGCTCACCCTTGGCTCCAATCTGTACCCCTATTCTGTACATTTGAGCCTGGCTCTATGTCTATATTTGCTTTCTACTGACATAACATTAAGTACGGTTTTTTGTTTTTTGTTTGCTTGTTTTCTGCTTGATTGGAATGCTGCTCTTATTTTTTTGTTGTTGTTTGTTTTTGGCAAGTTCAGGAGAGTGTGAGGGATAGATTATTGCATGGAGAGTATAGGCTTTTTGTTTTGTTTGTTTCAAGACAGGGTTTCTCTGTGTAGCTCTGGCTGTCCTGGAACTTACTCTGTAGACCAGGCTGGCCTCGAACTCAGAGATCCACCTGCCTCTGCCTCCCAGGTGCTACGATGAAAAGTGTCTACCACCATCAACTAAAAAGGGGATGGTTTTTAAAGAAAGAAATTATTACTGGACTTGATGGGAAAGAAATAAAGTCACCTGTTATTTCTGGTTATTTGGAGAGGGCAAAAAAGCAAATTGGAGGTAGAGACTGCAGAAAAGTTGTGAAGGGACACAGCGTTTGTCCTGAGTTTATGAGGGGCTGGTATTGCTCTGGTAATGAATGGTGCATGCTGATCTGTCATCTCTTCAGGCTTTTGTTTTAATTTTCTTACTGTGATAGCCAGCGTCTCTCCAGTGTTCTTTGCCTTTATTTACAAAGACAAGGCATTCTCTTTGGAGACAGTGAACTAGGGTTAGGGAGGGGAGCTCTAGTGCCCTGGCTGGAGAACAGCAGCTGTGGAAGATAATAGACAGTGTGCGCTCACAGGCAGTGAGGTCGCATAGTGTTACTTTCAGGTGTGTCTCGATCTTAGCGATGTCAGAGTGTACATTCCTAGGGTAAAGGAATGATCCTGTAAGAAGGAAAGGGTTTTGGTTTGATTGTCTCTCTCTCTCTCTCTCTCTCTCTCTCTCTCTCTCTCTCCCTTCCTTGTCCATCTCCCTCCCTTCCCCTCCCCCTCTCCCTCTCCTTCTTCCTGTCTTTCTCCCTCTCCTTTTCCCTCCCCCCTTCAATGGTGAGCCACGAACTAAAGAAATATCTTGAAGGGAGGAGTTTTGGGGTTTGAAGTGTGAAGCATCTTTTGAGTCTCTTACAAGGAAGGAAGAAACAAAGGAGCTCAGGCTGGCAGTTGGGTGGTGACAAGATGCTGGGCAGCTTCTCAGTTATCTTGTTTTGTCCTAAAATCAGAGGCAGGGTTGGGCTATCCGTGAGTTGAGGGGATCTGTGCAGTTGTCTGCAGAGTCAGAACTGGGGCCTGCTGCTTCCACCACCCCAGAACCTTGCACAGCTCTTGCTTGCTCCCTGGGTAAGTCATGGAATGCTGGGACTCCTGGCTTGGATGAAAGCATTTCCATTTCCACACAAGTCATCCTTCCCACTAGTAGAAAGCAGATCACCCAGCAAAACACAAACATTTGTTTCCATGATCTAAGTCAGGAATTTAGGTTTCTTTGCAGCAGTCATGCATGCCAGTACACATTTATTATATATCACTAAGCAACTGGGAGTTAGGCAGACTCCCTGGTAGGAAGGCAGAGAGAGAAGGAGGCCTTGACTACAGAATAAAGGTGGCAAATTTCCAAGAAAGCCAGTTTCTTCCTCACTCCCTTGACTTGAGACAAAAGCAGGATTGTTTAAAACAAAAGCCTCATGGGCTACTGTCCCCCACTGCAGGCCCCCCCCCCCCCGCCACTGATGGACAGGCTCAACAAGTTCAAAATCAGATCAGCACATGTTACAGAACAGTTGTGACAACCAACTATCTAGGCTTCCTTCAAACTGGCCAACCCTAAAGTAGGGGAGGCAAGCTCTTCAGAGACTTAAAAAACCCCAGTCCTCCAAAGGAGACTGGAGTTTTTGGACTCCCAGACCCCTCCCCTGCTCAGCAGAAGATGTTTTTCTCTGTGTGTCTGCTGTGTGTGTGTGTGTGTGTG
The DNA here is from genome assembly GCA_019843815.1 of Montemys delectorum. Classification (NCBI taxonomy): domain Eukaryota; kingdom Metazoa; phylum Chordata; class Mammalia; order Rodentia; family Muridae; genus Montemys; species Montemys delectorum. Next base: position 3,305 of record JADRCD010154219.1, on the reverse strand, counting down.
TGTGTGTGTGTTTCCTCTCCCCCAGTAAAGGCCTGCCAACTGCTGATTCTTTCTGCAGTGTTGGAGATTTCCCCATTGCCACCTGTTGCCCTCGAGATTTCCACCCCCTGCCTTTGAATTCTTTAGCTGGCAGAGACAATGGGCCCAATCAAGACTCAAGACCCCTAGGTGTGCTATTATTTCCATTCTAGCTACTATAACATTTAGTTCTAAGACAGAAAGCATGTGGTAGAGTGAAGGGATGACTAGTCTTAGGGTGCACGGATGTCTGCTGGCTGGTGTTTGTAAGCATGACGTACCTGAGAAGCAGGACCTTCACTTGTAGAACTGGCCTGTGTGTGGGCTTGTCTTTAGAAAGTTGCAGAGATCTACAGCATTTTTGTAAGCCTGTAAGCTCTCAAGAGCTTTTTCTTTTAAGCTACTATAAAAAATCGTCCTTGAATTTCAGTTAGCGTCTATTACTAAATTCTTTTATTGATGAGACTAAGAGCTCCTAGTAGGGACCTTGACTTCCCTTTCATGATGGAAGTTCCATTCAGGCCATAAAATTCAACAGGTAGTCAACACCACCTTCCAAAATGGAAACAAAGACCTAATCCATCAACATCCACAGTTCTGCACAAAGTCTCTAAATGTGCCAACCTTCCTTTTGGGTTTGGTAGTTCTGCTTCTGGCTAAATGTTCTTGCTAACCGAAGTCTGCCAACACAGAATATGGCTTTTGTGTTTAAAAGCTCACCCTGAGAAATGTTTGGCACTACACTGGGATCCTGAACACCCAGTGCTGTCTCAAGCTGACTAATAATGATTTTCTATTGGCTTAAACCATGTCTGAGTATTCTTCTCCGGTGGAAAGTGCCTAACAGAAAGATATAGTATTTCACTAAAGGACCAGTTATTTTGCCTATCTCTTCAGGGCACCTTAAGATGATCCTGCCTTTCTAGGGATGGTCCCTTGCCTAGCTGACGGTTTGCCCAACTAGATGTTTCATGTTGGTATTCTGTCTGGACTCCACTCCCACAGATACCTGACAGCAGCTAAATATGATCCTCCCCACAGTTCTGGTAGGCCTGGCCACTATAAAAGGGGCTGCTTGGCCCCTCCTCTCTCTCTTGCCTCTCTCTTGCTTCTTTCCCCCTTGCTCCCCATTTCTTCCCATTCCCTCCCCCCCTCCATGTGGTCATGGCTGGCCTCTACTTCTCGACTCTCTCCTTCTCTCTGCCTTTCTCTGCCTCTACTACCCTCTTAACTCCCATCGCCATGCCCTAAATAAACTCTATTCTATACTATACTGTCGTGTGGCTGGTCTCGTGGACATGGGCCCACCGAGGCACTCCCTTCCCCGACACCCCACCAGAACATATTCTTATAGCTCTTTCTCTTTTTATGATCACAACATTTCATCTCTACCCAGGCCCAAGATTCTATTCTCTTGACCAGAAGGAGTGTTTTCCATTCTATCGCAAGCAGTGTCATGTGTCCATCATTGTAGCCAAGAGCATCTCCAAGGTTATGTCCATGATGTGATAAAGTTTGTCTTCAGACCACAAACTAAACCAAACCAACCAACCAAACAACCAAACAACCAAACAACCAAACAACAAACAAACAAACAAAAACAAAAAAACCAGCCAACCAAACAAAAACCACCACCACCACCAACAACAAAACAAAAACCAAAAACCGAAAAATCTTTCCTCCCTTACATTTCAGGGGTCTGGTCACAAGAACAATAGAAATAGTCCCTAAGTGTGAATTCTTTGTCCTTTAAAAATGTATCCTAGTGGCTTTAACTGTCCTTTACCTCCAGGTAACCATGAACATCTTTCTGAAGAGTTAGCTCTGGCTATCAAGAAGCTGTCCGCTAATGCAGACAGTACCTTCTTTGCATCAAAGAATATTCTGGAGTCCTCTCAAAAGGTAATCAGGATTTTAACTTGTTACAGTGCTGGAAGCTTTTGTTTGACTCTGGCAGGCAGGACAAGACTGTCACTCATCTCTGATCTCCAAGTTCAAAGATTCTTCTTTTTTGTTTAAACTTTTATTGGATTATGATGAGAAAAGTTACATGATTTCAATTTATCTGAATTTGTTAACATTTAAAAACATATTTTAAGTAAATAGAATTAAATCACATTCTTATTTCCCTTTTGTACCCCCACTCCTCCCAGAGACCCCCCTTCAATACCTACAATATCTTTTTTGTCATATTCCTTAAAATTTATAAAATATTATAATACAAATAAGTATTATAAAAGTTGTTTGATATAAAACAACAATCAATTTAACAGTCTTATGTAGCTGTTCGTCTACAGCAATAGTGAAAATACATTGTTCTCAATATAAATTTTAAATAATTCCAAATATATTAACTGTATACTTAAAAATAATACATCACTACTGGTATTTTCCTAAATGAACATAAATATATAAAGTCTTTTTGTTTCTTTTGTATTTAGTAGAGTTTAAAATCTTGGCTCTTACTGTGGTACAAGCCTAAAATAAGAACAATTTTTAGACATTGGAGTTCATTGTAATAAGGCTATACTTCAATGACCCTCACATCACCAAAGGATTTTACCTCCATCGTAGCTAAGCTGAGAGTTGATAGTTCTGCTGCACCAAGAAATGAATTGTAGGCTCGATTTTTGGATACAGACTTCCTGCTATGGTCAAAGCTATTTGACTTGAGTGAGTGACTTTATTCTCAGGCCACAGAGAACAGGTTACATTCATTTAAGAAATGGTGTAGGTATTAAGATGGTCTATCCATAAAGTCATTCACCAACTGATTGAATGAATAATGGTTCTGCTTGAAGGGTGGCATGGACATTGGGTGAGGGTAAGAATTTGGTTCATTAGCTATGATAATTTGGAAAAGCATTCATCTCAAAGAAAGAGTAACTTATAAAGTCCTCTTCTTCAAACTTGATACAAGAATTACAAAGGTCAGGCAAATCATTCAGTCTCACTCTTTGCTGTTCTCTTACAAGTCCCTTCCCAATTTAATTGTCTATATTTCTTTTGGATATATAAATACTTTTGAATATATAAGCTGCTCTGAAAACCATAGTATAGTATAAAGACATGAAATAAACAATACTACTAGTAGAGAGGCTGAGATAGGAGAGACTGAGATAGGAGTAATTGTCACATTCCTGTTGTTTTTGTTGTAAGAGGTGGAATTAGGTTTGTGTGGATTTGTTGAAAGATTACCTTCTTGCTTCTTCTGGGGTGTAGTTTTGCTCCTTATGTTGATGTTTTCCATCTATTATCCTTTGTAGGGCTGGATTTGTGGAAAGATA
>JADRCD010154206.1:0-24138 GCA_019843815.1 Montemys delectorum | reverse complement strand
ACACACACACACACACACACACACACACACACACACACACATACCTAGGCTTGACCCTATCAAGCTAGAGGAAATTTGAAGGTGAAACTGTCATCTTGCTCTTTTGTGGAGATTAAAAGTGGCATAAGGGGAGGATATGATCTGCTGTCTCCCAGATATCCCCTTTAAGGGTCAAAGCTTCTGTTCCCAGGGTACTACTCATAGGGCATTTCGTTCCCTGGGGATCTGTGGTCATATCAGTTAGCTCAGGAGGACTTGGGTAGATAATGGCTGGAATGATGACTTTGGTTTGAGTTTTGTCCAGATTTCTGTTTTCCCATTTGTCAGCTGTGAGATGGTATTTCATATCTGTGATAATAGAGGGCTGGGAAGTTTGGTGAATGAAAAGTGAGACTGATGCATACTAATTTTGCTTGCACAAGTCTGAATTTGGTTGTATGTGTATGTGTGTGTGTGCATGTGTGCAAGTACATGCGTGTTTGTGTCTTTGTGGGTGTCTTTGTGTGTATGTGTGTATGCACACATGCATGTACATATTGGCTCATCAAAAATGTATTTTAGTATCAGGACTAATGCAAAGCATGTTCCTAAGGGCTAGACCTCTAAGTTTGAGAAGCTGATTGTACTACTGATAAGTAATCTCTTGACATACTATTTGACTTGCTTTGCTATCAATTTTATTAAGCTATAAGTTGAAATAATAGCTCAGCTTTAAGCTATCCATTGAAAATAATGGTCATAGAGTTGTTTTATGTTACACAAAATAATGAAAATGAAGTCTTTAGAGTAATGTCCTATGTACAGCACATGCTAGGTAAATATGTTTTTTTCTCAAGGCAAATCCATGATATCCTTAAGCAAGCAGTTCTGGCTTCTGAATTTACTTCTGTGAGATTTTATAAGACAATTCTTATACAGTCCTTTCCCAGCTAGCATCCCTGTGTTCCCAAGAATCCCTTCCACACCGTTTGTCCCTGAAGATCCCTGAAGCCTTAAAGTTATCTATATCTTCTTTTCTTAGCACTCAATATTCATTACACATAGCTCAGGATTACAGATGTCCAGTGAAAGACATTAATGGAGTCTGTCAAGCCTACGGCACAACCATTTTCTTATGGAAAGATTCTTGAGCCTTTTAAAAGGTTGACCTTCAGTTAGAAAGTGATCAGGAAGCTTCCAATAAGCCTGAGAATCCGATCAATATTTCTCATTCTTTGGCCGTGATTAGCAAAGTGACATCAGTTGTCACCAACAGTCTACCACAAGTCAGATAAATCACTCAAGTGTCCAGCTTTTTCTCCCGCTTATCACTCATTGCACATCCTTGGGGTGAGGACATAGGGCTCTTTAGGTTTCCATAGCAGCAGAGGGCTATGCAAACTTGCTGACCTTCATAAAAATAAAAGACAGAAAGAAAGAAAGAAAGAAAGAAAGAAAGGAAGGAAGGAAGAAAGAGGGAGGGAGAGAGAGAAACTACATCTCCCTTTAGCATTTAGAAGTCTTGATTATTGGGTTCTGTTGTGTTCCAGTGTCAAGAGCTTCAGAGTTGAGAGTAAAATACTTGTTTTTCTGGTTGGAAGTCTCCATTCAAAGGTATCAGACTGGCAACTGCTTCTCCCTTTGTTTGATTTAGGTGTATATCTTCTCTTTGAGCCATAATCAAGAGAAATAAATGGAAGCTGGAAAAATTCACACCAATTTCCATTTCCAAGAATTGAGAGTGAAGTTAGCAATTCTTTTAGGAGGGTTATTTCAAGTCATCACTTTGAAAGTCGAGTAAAATCCCATTCACCTCACATTTAGCTAGCTATGTCGCCATCTTGTGTTTCTTCTGTGAACTTCATTGCTAGAAACCGTTCTCTCTTCAGGATGTCAAGAAGATAGCTTTCTTTCCTTTCTTTTTCTTTTTCTTTTCTTTTCTTTTCTTTTCTTTTTTTTTTTTTTAGATATTTTCTTTATTTACATGTAAAATTTCCCTTTCCCAGGTTCCCCTCCAAAAAACAAACAAACAAACAAAAACAACAAGAACAAACCCCTTTTGCCTCCCCCCTCCCCATGCCTGCCACCCCACCCTCTCCCACTTATTGGCCCTGGCATTCCCCTACACTGGGGCACAAAACCTTCACAAGGCTGAGGTCCTTTCCTCCTATTGATGATCGAATTTGCAATCCTCTACTATACACATGCTGCCAGAACATTCAGTCCCACCCTGTATAGTCCTTGATTGGTGGTTGGGTCCCTGGGAGCTCTGAGGGTACTAGTTGGTAATTGTTGTTCATCCTAAGGGGCTGCAAACCTTCAGCTCCATAGAACTTTTCTCTAACTCCTTCATTGGGGACCGTGTACTCAGATCAATGAGTGGTTGTGAGCCTCTACATCTGTATTAGTCAGGTATTGTCAGAGCCTCTCAGGAGATAGCTATATGCTTGTCCTTCCTTCAGTCTCTGCTCCATAGTTAATCTCTGCCACTCCTTCTGTGGGTATTTGATTCCCCTTTTTAAGAAGGAATGAAATGTCCACCTTTTGGACTTCCTTCTTCTTAGGTTTTTTTGTGGTTTGTGGGTTGTTCTTCCTGTATTCCAAACTTCTGGGCTAATAACCACTTATCAGAAGATAGCTTTCTAACTTCAGCACATTTAACATGAGTTTTGAGTTCTGTAGTCACTGCCAGGATAGAATTGGAGAGAGGCCCACAGTGACATGTATGCTTATTATATGTTCGGGATCCTGGTAGGAGCCACACAAACATGAGATTTTGTTGCAGTTTGAGTCATCAAGGTATCTACCCTGATCATTTCTATAATTTGTTTTTGTAGCACCACATCTTCATTGCTGACAAAACTGACATAAAAAAACATATTTGAGATTCCTTAGCACCCCAACCTTTGGAAAATATCAGAAATGTAGATTCTGCCTTATGTGTCTGAGTGATTGAGAGGTGCCTGAACACTCCTCACGACCATGATTCCCCAGTGAGCAGCCACTGATGTGTCTGATAGTATTACAACTCACTATATTTCATCCCAATTTTCTGTGAGTTGCTCCATGTCTGTGATTTGGACAGTGTTTTACCTAAAACCCAGGAGTCAGTAACACACAAACCAGGGTGACTGCTCAGCTGGTTTTCAGTCCTCACTCTTCATGCTATGGCGCCTGACCACACACTGAAGAGCATATGGATGGATGATAGAAATGTCAATACTTGCATTCATTCTCAAAGCTTCTCTCCATCTAGTGACCCCACACTGGTCCACTCCTGGCCTCACTGCAACCTACAAGCACAGTTTCACCAAGGCACATCTTTGTTCCATTTTTTTGCTACAGGGTTTGATACTGGTGCATGTAAAGGTCTTGGGTTTTTCCTACAGCACGTTGAAGGCCAGTTAAAAATTATAGGGCCGGGAGTGAAGCTTGACAGTAGAATGTGTGTCTTGCATACACTAAGACCTGAATTAGATGCCCAGTCCAGAGGAAGAAGTAGCAATAAATATAGAGAAGAAATTAGTTGAAAGATACTAAGACTTTGCAAGACACAATGTTCACTAGAGACCCAGACGCTCCAGCTTTCTCCACTTCCTGATAAATATGTCTCTTTTCAGGACAAACAGGATATGACTCATCAACAGGGGACAGTGTAATATCCACAAATACAACATCCCACAGGGTACTGACAGCAGCAGCATTTGGAAGACTAGATGAAGTCACTGAGACACGAGATGATTCACTTGAAGAAGCTTGGAGGACTATAGGTAAAATCTAAAAGGACTTGCCTTTAAGAAGGCTCCAAGATAATCTGAAGAAAAAATAAGCAGGTTAGAAGTCCAGAGAGATTTGTCTAGTGGGGAAATAATGAGACCAGAGCTTGAGGAAAGACCAGACATAGTTGGAATTAGAGAAAGAATAAATTTGGGGAACAAATAGCCACACGTAGTATATTAAAAGTGGAGACCAAAATAGAATAACAGCTGTGGTAAGCTTTTTAGAAGAGTTATGGTACAGACACTAAAGAAAAAAAATAATAACAGCAGGGTGATCCTTTTATAAGCAATTCAGGTGATACCAAAATGTGTGTACTATCCACCAGCATAGGTCATTTTCAGGAGAATCTGACAGTGTTCCTTTCCATTAATTCTGTATTTCGGACTACTGTCTGGTATAGTGTGTCTGAGGAGAACAGTCTGGGTCTGTTCTGAGCTACTCTGTGCCATAGGAGATATGAGCTCAAGCTGTACCTAGTCTAAGTGACTACATTTTATAAATTCACAGGCTTTGCCCTAAGTTACTCCATTTTGAGAATAAGAGTGACTCTACATTCTGTTTACAGATATAGTGACCAGCCACACCAGCACACCAGGAGGCATAGACTGATAATCTGCACCAAGCACTAAGGACACCTGAAAATGTTGGATATTATGTTGAATATTGATCCCTGCATTTATCAGTTACATCAGAGAAAACTCCTTATTTTAGGCCCAGAAATGGAACAGCCCAGAAAAAAAACGGATGGCAGGTAAGCTGTCTGGATATCCAGTTATTTGACATGAGCCTCATTCAAGAAAATGACTCTTGTTCTAGTCCCCAAGTTTGAGTTCAGCTTATTCTGCCCATGACATTTAGTTCCCTTCAAGATGACCTTTGTGGCCTTCTGTCTGTAACTGCATTTGACATCTGACTTGAACAGCCCAACACTGATGCTTAGCTCAACTTCTCCTCTGGCGCCTAAAGACTGTTCTTAGACATCTGTGTCAGCTCTCTGTCTCTGATCTCTGCAGCTTTACTAACCCTTTCTTAGTCACTCTGTAAAATGCATAACAGTACATTATTGTGTATGATTTATAACTTAATATTAGTAATTAAGATATAGTTAAAGAGCCTGTGACTATTAATGGCCAGGCCAGCTATCAAGCAAAATCACAGCCAATGAAACTGAAGTAGCACATGCATTTTCTGTTTTTCCATGAATTATGAAATTGTGGAAAGAGACAAATATGTTTATACTTTTCACATAACATGCTCAGAGCTCTACCACTGAGCTACATTGAATAGCTAACCATATTTTAAGACAAATTCTCCCTGTGTAGCTGAAATGGCTTTGAGCTCACTACCCAGAATAGCTTGGCTTCAACCTTTCTAGTTCCTTGTCTCTTTCTCCTAGGGTCTAGGATCTTGTTGTTGTCCTCTTCCTCTTCCTTCTCATCCTCCTCGTCCTCATCTTCCTTCTCATCCTCCTCCTTGTCCTCCTCCTCGTCCTCCTCCTCCTCCTCTTTTGCCTCCCCCTTCTCTCAATAATGTCCTCTCCTCCTAGATCATCCCTTCTCCTATGCACCCCCAAAAAGCTACTTCTCCAAGCCAGTATCCTTTCTTAAAGAGGCAGCTTTGGTTAAAACCGCTGGCAGGATGCTCTAGTAAGGTGATGTGTGTAATGTGCTGTGTCACCAGGGTTCTCACTCGCTCTTTCAGTAGAATAAACTGCAGCAGTGCAGCCACAGAAGCATCACCAAGACCAGCACACTCTGTTTCTCTCTAGCTTCTATTTTATTCAATCAGAAAATTTTCATTTCGCATTTGAGATCTTCATTTCAGGATGGGGAAAATTTATCTGTAGATTCAAAAGGCTTAACAGCTCCCATTAAGAAAACAGAGACTGTTGAGAGAGTGTGCTCCCACCCACAGACATCCTTATAAGGAAACAACCCCAGGCAAGGCAACAAATCCATGAGCCTGCAGTGATCTGCAGTAAAGAAAATGAACGCTAAGCACAGCCCCATCTGTGTTTCCTGAGGGCTCAGAGACCTCTCACGCACACAGGAGGTGGAGTGAACTTTATACAATTCCTGTTACCTTCTTGGCTTCTTATCACTCTAGAAAAGCAGACCTAGGGACCAGAGCTTGTAGGAGCCTCTACACCCTGTATAGTAGATGAGATGCTTTGTGACTGTTCTGTAGCCTAGGAGGCCACTCTTTTGTTCTTCACTTCTAATCAGTTATCATAACTCTCTGCCCTGCCCTGACTTCTCTGGCAGATCCACAGGAGACAATTCCACTGAAAGCAGACTTCAGTGATGTAGTTTGCAAATCTAAGTAGGCACACTGCCATTTGTTTTGATCTTCCTTTTTTTTTTTTTTTTTTTAATTCTTGGGGTTGAACTCAGGTGTCTCCCTTTCTGCTTCACCATCAGTTCTTCTCTAATGCCCCTGGTGCATTTTTAAACTTTATGCTTTTGTTAAAGAGTTCTCAACAAGTTGTCAAGTCTTGACATGATCTCTCTGCAGTCCACAGAGACGCTGAGCCTGTGATCCTCCTGCCTCAACCCCCAGGAATCACAGGCCTGGGCCATCACACCTAACCTAAAAGTAAGTGCTTTTAAAATGATCCTAACAAAGTAACCAACCACTGGCCTTGTATGTGAGGCTATAAATGATCACTGTCCAAGTTTTGATTATTATAAAAGCAACAAGATTAATACTATGTAGGAAATTACTAGAGCAGAGAGACTTCCTATTTGGACATTAAAGTAAAGTCCATTGGAAATTTTATATTCGATTTTTCTGGAGCTTATTTCTGTGCTATAGATTGTGGGTTCTTTGACTTAATATTAACAGGAAGAAGCTATTTCTCTTAAACATTTTCTATCCAGGTAAGGAATATTTGGAAAACATCTGAAATGTGTTTAGCAGACATCAAGGCAGTGATGATCTGCATGGAGGTTCTTCAGCCCAGTCTTGCGCAGCCACCTTGGATATCCAGGTTCAAATTCTAAATAGAAGCAGATAGTTAAAAATGAGTTGCTTTCTGTAAAATCTGTAAATATCTATTTCAGTCCCTCATTTATACCTACAAATTGGAATTAGCTCTGTGGATTATGTTTTACTGCTTTAAAATTATTTATTTATTTGTGTGTGTGTGTGTGTGTGTGTGTGTGTGTGTGTGTGTGAGAGAGAGAGAGAGAGAGAGAGAGAGAGAGAGAGAGAGAGAGAGAGAGAGAACCAATTTATGCGACTTGGCTCTCTCCTTCCATGTGATCTCCTTCCTGAGATCAAACTTGGATGGTTAGATTTGCACAGCAAGCCCCTCAACTGCTGAACTCTCTCACTGGCCTCACACCCCTTTGATTGTAGCCATGGTTATTTATGCTTTAACATGAATGGGCCCATCACAACAGAAATGGCTACTGGAGGGCGTGTCTCCACTTGTCTACTTTCCGTTGTCGCAGGGGAATGGAGGGGTCAGTAGTAAATACCCTGCTTTGTTTATCCTAGCATGTGTCTATACTAGCTAGAATTCTCTTCCTAAAAATATTCTGTAGTGCCAAATACAGGGACCAGTACACTGCAGAAGCTTCACAAAAACAAGTGAAAGAGAGAAAGCAGAAGCTCAGAAATATAGGCAAGAAACAGTTGTCTGTTTCTTTGACCCATTTTTTTTTTTTATTTTTTGTTTTCTAATATAAAAGCAGTCATCTGAACGGGGCATTCCCCTTCACCTGCAGTTTTCCGTTGGCTTGGTAAGAACAGTCCTTTAGTAAGGGAGCAGTTTGGTAAACAGAGTCCCCTTGCCTTGCTAACCAGTCCATCATGCTCTTTAAAGTATATCAAGGAATCCCACCTCGTGGTTATGACCAATCAAATCTGAGAGAAAACTGTTGTTTTCATCATTTCTAGAACAACTTGTGAGTCTGACACTTAATTTTTAGCTTGCTCCTTTCACAATGTGTAAAAGTCTTAGTGTAAATATGCATTGTTGCATATTCTATAAAAATTTCATAGAGTCTGTAAACACAATTTCGCCCATTCTAGCTTCTGGTAAATGCAGAGGATGTCTCCAGCCAGTGGATGGGTTCAGTGAACACTGAAGAATGCCAGCTTTTGAAAATTTAAACAGGGAGGTACTCCCTGTCACAGAAACCTACCACATTATCATTTTGCTTAGGGTCTGCAATTCCTCTTGGGTCCTTGCTGACAGATTTCTGTAAGACATAAAATATGCTTTATCAGGAATGTGTGTGCAAGCAGCACACACATTCACAGTGCATGCACACAGATGCACACACACAGCAGGCCACTTCTTGCTCCATGAGAAATCATCTAAGGCAATTCATTAATGGAAGGGGAGGCTGAGGACATGTCTGCTTATAGAAGGTCCCAGGAGAAGCCACTAGTTGTAATAAAGGTGTGATTTGTCTAGACTATGTCATGCATGTCTACTGAACCCCAGTAGAACCACCTTGGATATGGACCACATAGGTTCTGCAGGGAATGCAGTTGGAAATTTCCATGCAAGCTTCTGTTAGGCGCAATATGAGGTCCTTTTCAGTGATAGTGTAGAATCCCAGATAAAACTCCTCTGATCACAGCCTCTCATTCATCCTTTAAGATAGCACTGCAGATTTGAGAATCTTGATGTGTTCATCTATCTCCTAGCTCCAAGTATGATGTAGCTTCCTGTGAGACTTTGAAAATGCACATGGAGTTGGGTCATTACTAGAGAATCTGTACAAATTCTTTGTTTTCACCATCTTGGTTAACTGAGAGTCCAGAGTCCTGGAGCTGATCAAGGCCCCCATGAAAAGTATCATTGTGTTTCTGCCTCTCAAAACTGGGGCCAGGACTGGGGTGACATGAATAAGGCAGTCTAAGCTATCAACAAAGGAGTACACATGGCCCCAGATCTGCATATGTAGCAGAGGATGGCCTTGTCATGCACCAATGGGTGGAGAGGTCATTGGTCCTATGAAGGCTTGATAGATGCCCCAGTGTAGGGGAATCAAGGGTGGGGAGGTGGGAGTGGGTGGGTGGGTGTAGGAACACCCTCATAGAAGCAGGGGGAGGAGGGATGGGATAGGGTGTTTCCTGGAAGGAGGGAAACCAGGAAAGGGGATAACATTTGAAATGTAAATAAAGAAAATATTCAATAAAAAACAGAACTTAAATAATAAAAACAAACTCAGTAATAACAGTGATGAATACCAGCAAGACCACTTCTGGAGAGAAACCCAAATGACTCTAAATTGTACCATGGAGGTTCCCAAACATCCATGTTCAGTGTTTACTATTCCCACTAATAAGAAAGTGGAATCAGCCTCCACGTCCTTTAACAGGCAAATGAGGTAATGAAAACATCGTACTATACACAATGGAATTTTATTCAGACATAGAAAAAAATAAAACTATGAAACTGGCAAGAAGGTGGGTGGATCTGGAAATTACTCCATTAAATGAATTAACCCAGACTGGGCAGGACAAATGTCTCATGTGTGTCTCCTATGAGGACCTTGGCTTTTAACTTTGCATTTTGGATGTGGCTATAGATCACAAATCTAGAACGAGTACTTGAGATGGGAAAAGTGTGTTTAAGGAAAGCAAATGAGAGGAGACAGTAATAGAATGCATATGACACAAAAGCAGAGAAGAGATTGCTAGAGGTAAAAAGGTACAAGGTAAGTGGGAGGAATGAGGATGAGAAGCAAGGAAGAAGATAAACAAATAATGTATACATGAAAAATTCGGTACTGAAACCCGTAGCTATGCATTTAAACTAAAAGTTGTGGTTTTTTTAAAAATCACAATTAATCAACGAAGCTTATAACCAAGTATGAACATTTTAAACAAAGGATGTCCCCAGGAATTCAGGCTCAACACATTCTCTCCTGCTGTTAGTTATATTTCAACCCAATATCCGAGCTATGTTCCTGGGCTTTTTCAAGGAACTAACAGCAGTTAAGTGACAACAGAATGAGTTGTACACAAACAGACACAACCAACCAAGAGACTAGACATACCAATGTGATGTAGTGAGGACTTGAAAAGCTGGAGGGAACTCTTTCCAAGGATTCTGCCGTGCTCTGTGATGAAAAGATGTTATTAATCTCCAATTAGTACTCAAGAAAGGATTGCTCTTTCTAAGACCATAGAATATCCTTTCTAACCCAGAACGAAGAGCTAGTAAATAGATGATTAATAAAAGATGTAGAAACAGTAATCTTCCCTAGATGGCTATCTTACAAATGAGTATATCTAAGATCTGTTCTCCAAAGAACACGCATGGGAGAAGATGGCATCTTCTTAGTATGCTGTTGTGTGAGAAACACCAGGTGGGTCTGCTAGCTTCCCAATCTCAAAAGTTCTGCTGGCACTCTGAAAGGCCACGGTCACTTACATTGTTTTGGACCTCAAAGCTCTTTGGGTACTCCTAAACTGCCTATGAATATACAGATGTGCTTGACTGAGGTACCTCTTTTTAATTTACTTTCCGCTAACTCCCCAGGAGACAGTGAAACAAATAGAAGGCATAGCCCAATAGAAGTAAGACATTAATCTGACAGTTCTTCCAAAGAGAAAAATTCAGGCATTATTCATTATATATACAAATATATAATGAATGTATATTATTCATTTATATTATTATGTATATGTATTATATGTACAATATAATGAATACATTTTTTAATTATATATGTATAATGAATATATAATTCATTATATATGTTTATGAATTATATGAATATATAACTCATTATATAGGTATATATATATTCATATATACACATAATCCATACATATGCATATATAACTCATTATATGTATAATATACATATATCATATAATGAATATATATTATTATATATATTATCATAAATGTCTTCTCCAAACCACAATTTTGATGAGGATTATCCTTCCATGGGGGGTTAATATGTCAAAAATCATTATTTAAAAGATTATTATTCATATAATTTTATAAGTAATATAAAATCCTAAATAGGAGATTTGAGAGCCCAAAGCTTCCTGTAAAGTTCATAAAACTCCACCATAGTGCATTCATCTTCAACATTAAGCTGAATTATTCTGACAATTAGCAGATTTCTTTTCTACTTAACAAAAAAATAATGCCAAAGAGCCCTTTAGGAGCTTGTGATCTTGTTTGTTTTGTTACTGAGACAGGATCTTGTGTAACTTAGGCTAGTCTTGAACTCTAGATTTTCCTGTCTCCATCTCTCATGTATTAAGATCCCAGGAAAGTACAATGGTGCCCAACCTAGGCTTGCATCTCAGACAAGTAACAGATATGTCCTAGCTCCATGTAAATCCTTGGTTGACATTTCTGACAGTTCCCCAACTTCCACCTGTGGTTTAGAGAACATCGACTTGACTCTTAGCTCATGAAGTGCACCTATCTTAAGAAAATTGTAATTAGGAAAGCATTTGCAAAGCACATAAGATATAGTAGATAATTAACATATAGTAAGTGCTAAGTCTACACCAAACACTTTGGTGTACATCGACTTTGTTATTTAAACTCAGGAACAACTATGTGAGAATACCACATATTTTCGTGCCAGAAAATTCTTCATGTACATTTGAAAATTTTTCATACAATATTTTCTGTTCATAAAAACAGACTATCACGATTTGTATTTAATTTTCTCAGGGTTAGCAATGGCATAGCAAAAGTAACAAACTGATAAAGAGATGATAAACTATCATATACTAAGGGAAAGATGAATTATTCCCCTGATGTTATAGTGGAGTTCAGAAGTTTTTGTTTGTTTGTTTGTTTCGTTTTTGTTCTCGGTGGCCTATGTGCATCATAAGGGTAGAGATAAGATGTTCTGCAAGTATTAGACAAAACTCAGAATTTTTGGAAGCAAAAGTGTTCAAAATATTTAGTCCTGTGCAATCAGACTTCTACCAAAAAGCCTCAAAAAATTATAAGACACTGGCATCATAGGCTGGAGTGATATCTCAGTGGTTAGAAGTGCTTGCTGCTCTTCTAGAGGGCGTGAGTTAGGTTCCTAGTACTGACATGGTCGCTCACAACTGCATGTAGCTCCAACTTCAGGGCCTCTAATGCCCTTTTCTGGCCCATGAGGCACCAGCACACACATGGTGCGTACACATACATGCAGGCAAAACACATTCATAAAATAAAAACAAGTAAATCTTTTAAAAAAGATTTATTACTCTATTTTTATTGGCAGTGTATCTAGAGACAGCTGACTAATATCAAAAATATTTGAGGCTCTCCATCCTTTCTTCAAGACTTGGTTACTAATAGATATTTTATCATTATGTTAGGGTAATCTTTGTCAGTTACAAACACAAAAGGCCAGGTGTAATGGTGGTGTGTGGCTTCCAGTTCTCAGGGGCGTGAGGAATGAGAATAGCCTTGAATTTGAGGCTAGCCTAGGCTATGTGTTTTTCATTTGATAGGGAAGTTACTTAGAGTCTCAGACAAAAGTTCTAATTGACATTTTTCTCTAGTCCCTTTTTGTTTCGTAATTTCTAATACAATGTTATTTTGAGAATGTAGTTTATACAATTTCAATTGTCCTGAGTTTAATTCAAATTGTTTTATATTTTAAAAGACAATTTACAACACTAAACTTTTCCATTAGTCCCCACGGTACTATTTTATTCAATCTCTACCTTTTTCTCTGAAATAAATCTTGGATATTGTTCAGTGTTTATTTGAGTCTCCTTTCCTCCCTTCCTCTCCTTTCTGATACAATGAAAGCTTCACTTGTATTAGACACCTTGTTAAATGCCTTCTGAGCATCTTCCACTTTGCATAGCTTAGGGTTAGTTTTACATTGAAAACTTATATTTGCCAGAGAGATGAAGCCAGTGAAATCACTCAGTTTGCTACCACGAGCCTAAGGACCTGAGTTCAAGGTCACAAACCCACTTAAAGGTGAAAGAAGAGAACTGACTCCATAAAGTTGACCTCTGACTGCTCTCTCTCTCCACATACACATAATATATTTGACATATTAATATATATTAATGTTATAAATTAATAAGAGTAACTAGAACACCCCAATAATAAAAATACATGGCCATGCATGTGACAGTTCATCAGCTGTCACACACGTGAAAGTATCTCACATGTAGGGGATGAATATCTGTCAAGATTGGCTCACTCCTCGTCTGATGCTCATCAGGAAAGTATCCTTTGTTCTCTACTCCCCGTATTTCTCTAGGAGAGCTGTAAAGAGGGGAAATGGGACATTAACATATGCTATGAGAATAGACAAGTGATTATAACTAAACCACACAGAATAGTTTTAAGTGATGTGTAGTTTGTACCTCGTAACAGTTCAATTACAATATTTCAGAGAGTAACCAATATTCATTTTTAATGAAAGAATTGTTCAGGTTTTCAACATGTAACAAAGTTTGGGAGCCACAAGGAGAAGCATTTCGATATGAACAGGCATGGAAAAGTTTGGTTAAGTATTCTCATCTGATCTTTAGTACTAGACTCACACCTCCCTTCATTGACATGTTCTTTGGCTACGAGGTTAATATGTACTTAATGATAGCTCCCTTGATACAGAACATGCAGACATACCTTTGAACTTGCTTCATCTTAATGCATTTCTGGTAACGGATTAGTAATATGACAAGCCCAACACCAATAATAACCATGACAAGCACAATGACCATGATGGAGACACCTACAACATGAAAACAAATGAACAGGATTTCAGCAGGGGCATCACCTTTAGGACAGCCGAATGCTAACAACGGTTGCAACTTCATTTCTTCCCTAAAGAACTTTCCCTCTCCTTCCTCCAGCATGACACAAATTACAATTTGTATTAAAAACTAACATCCAACTTCAAGATTCCATGATGTTTAGGGAAACCATAGTCAGCATGAAAATGTCTGTGTGTTAGTTATTAGCCAGCTGTAGAAAAAGCCCCATTGTGGTTTGGGTTACAGAAGTCATAAGCCACAGATGACTAGGAGATACATCAATCTAAAAGGTAAATGTAGTATATTTATTTTGGATCTCCAAACACATAAAATAGTAAGATAGGACCATAAAAATTGATGTAGAAACACAACACATACATGGCAGATGGGAAAAGGTTTTTCTTGGTGGGAGACTTTTGGATATATGTGAGTATTGTATTCTAGGATGCTTACTGGTAAGGTTTAAGGCTTCTCCCCACTCTGTAATTATTGATCCTTCCTCACACTGACACTCAGGTTCGTTGTCATCCACCTGGAAGAAGAGTCAATCATATATTGTTATTGTTATTGAATGACTGATAAAAGCTCTGTTTGTAGTTCGTCTATGTCAGTGTTAGTTTTATGTCAGTATCAGTCCCATGCATTCATGTATACATACATATAAATACCTAGTACTTGAAAGAATATTTGATATATATCAAATATATATATATTTATAAATTATATATCAAATATATATTTATAAATTTTATATATATCAAATATATTTATAAAGTTTATATATATATATATATATATATATATATATATATATATATAAACTTTAATGGACCAACTTGCTTTAGGGAAAGTGTTCCATCCAAATATAAACTGATAATATTGAGCTGAAAATAAATTTAGAATTTGTGTATTTTTGCAAAAGCTTGGGGCTAATGTTGATATGGTATAATTTAACTGTAAATGAAATTAGGGAAAATTAAACCTTAAACTTCATGTTTAAGCCTTATTTGTGTGTATATAAATGGGTTTCTAAGCTATCAATCTCATAATGCATTTTTACTTGCAACATTAGCAATGTCTATGTGTAATAATATCTCAGTTTGCTCTTTGCACTGATTTTGTTGTTTATACATAAAATGTAAATAAAATATATTACTCTTTTAAAGAATCAGCAGGCTCCCACACAGGCTCAAGAGTAAAGTCGAAGGTAAAAAAAAATGTTGACAAGATACTACTGTAAGAGGCAATGAAACCTTACATCGTTTTCATCACATGGGGAGGAGCAGATGGTTGAGTTGTAGGCCTTCTCCATTTCTATACATTCACCATTGCTGCAAACCTAGAAAGGAAGGAGCCGGCATGAGAGATGCAGTTTATGACACATGGGGTTTCACACAGCCACATATGAAGTTACACATTCCTTTTTGTGTAGCTTAATTGCATGTTTGATGCAGCACTAGGGCAGGTTGCTCCCACAGCGGAGACACCCATGCCGATCTCTCTGCTCTTAAGCTCATCTCAGGTATAATGCTAAGAAATGTCTTGCTTTGATTTCGCCATCATTGTTTAGCCAAAAGATAGCACCACAAAAGCGGTTTTGCAGTTCCTCTCAGCCAATGCATGGAATGATCTCCCTCCCCCTCACTTTCTTGTTCTTCCGCATCTCCTCTCATTCTCCAGTCTTCCACCATTCTTAGCTTCCCTCCTCTTGCACCTTATTTTTCACTGTTAGCTCTGTTCTCTAACCAAGCAGATGGGAACCAAGGAGCCCTCAGTTGTGTTTAGGGAGGAATTTCCTTCTAAACAAGATTTATGAAGTTTCATGTTTGTTGAAGAATTATTCATACTAACGAAGATAGTGACTCAACCTAAGCATCCATCAATAGGTGGATGGACAGAAAAGTGTGACACACAATGGAGTATAATTTAGCTGAAAAATGAATCTAAGTCTGATGTTTGTGCATTTGTGGCATCTTGAATAAGTGTGGGAGGCAGGATATGTGAGCTAAGACAGGCACAGAGACAGAGAATTCTCAATCATGTGTGAGTGATAAAATCCTTAATCTTAAGGAAGCAGAAAATGGAATTTTGGCTTCCAGAGGTTGGTGGGATAGGAGGGAAAGGAGAAAGGGACGCTAATTAATTTGTTTAAATCTTCAATTAACCAGGAAGAACAATTTTTAGTGGTTCATGGTACAGCAAAATGATTGCAATTAATAATAATTTACAGAATATTTTAGTTAATAGAAAAGATTTTGTGTGTTCCCAACATAAAGAAACAGTCACAGACTAAAGTGGTGTCTGTCCTAGTCTCTCAGTTTTGGCTACTCTCATTCTATGCTTGTACAAAAAGATAATACTTGACAAATTTTCATGATAATTAACTATAGATTCTAATTATTAAAAACCAGAAGATAGAGCGAGAAGCCTGTCTTGTTATCTCTCTGCTAAAAAATAAGTATATCAAGTCAAGCTGCAATCTGAGTATTCACAATGCTCAGTGGGTAGCCAGCTCTCTTCCTTTAAATCAAGTATGTGCTGGCTTCCACACCACCAGGAGAGCTTTCTGTTGGGAATACATTTTCAAGTATGCTGGTCTGTAGGCCATGGGAATCTAGCCCAATTACTGAAAGCCTAGTACTTAGCCAGTAAATATGGCAGCATGAACAAAATAAATGAAGAATGCTTGTCGACATCAGTAACAGTAATCAGTATAGAAACCATGTGTGATTTCATTAGATGCCTATTTTAAGATACCAATTAAACAAATTTACAGCAATTACATACAATTTAATACAACTGCAATTAAGCATGAATAATATTACTATATTTTTTCTACCCTCTC
Source organism: Montemys delectorum (assembly GCA_019843815.1). Taxonomy (NCBI): domain Eukaryota; kingdom Metazoa; phylum Chordata; class Mammalia; order Rodentia; family Muridae; genus Montemys; species Montemys delectorum. The sequence goes on along the minus strand of JADRCD010154206.1, from coordinate 7,817 downwards.
CCTTAATAATTTACAGGAAAAGTTGTCATTGCTGTTTCCCCATACAGAACCATCCCCCTTTGAAACCAATGACAGCAACCTATGATGTTTGTGAGCCCCTGAACCAAGGAATTCGGATCACAGAGATTTCCTCTTACCATTCCCTCTCCACATTTTGTTCCAGAATTAACCAAGCCAATGTCTCTAGAATTATGGTATAAAAACACGGTTTTGCATTTGATGGTCATATTCTGCTTCGTATTCTTAAGGTTATAGGCTTTATCCTCTCCAAGGCGTGTTGAGCGCCGGCCTCCTGTGCAGTATATCTTTCCACATTTGAGATCTCTGAAATAAAAGCAGATCATTCTCAGATATAGGACCAATAACCAAAGCAACTGTGAAAGCCTAGACAATCAGCTCAGTTGCTTTCCTCTAACCCTGGTTTGCTGGCAGATTCATGGTGTGGTAGTCTGAGAAAGCTCTCAAACACTTAAAGCTCCAACTCTAAGAACTGACATGAGTAAAGTATGCCGAAGAACTATAGAAAGATTTCTCTGTTTTCAAACTCAGTGTTCAAGCACACAGAGAATATTTATTAGTAAATCTGATAAAGCATAACTTGGATCGGAGCAGTAAGAAGTGCTCTTATGTTCTGATATTAACTAATTCTGGCAAGGCTGGGGGTTGCTGCCCTTGCAAACATTCACTGTGTGGTTGGATGGCAGCTGAGAGTTACTGAGACAGAAGTGAAGGGCACTCCTTTCCCACCTAGTGTGTATGGAAACAAAGGTGAACTTGGCTGAATATTTGGGGCTTTCCTTTTCAATCCACCTCCTATTTTGTCACACATGAAAGGCCATGCAGAACGCCAGCATACAGACACAGAAGGGACCTTAACCAAGAAGTTCAGTCTCCCTTCCAACCTTCTGTCTACATGAGCATCTGTCTTTAAATGCCTCCACTGCTTCCCAGCACTCTTTTATTTTATCCCTTTAAAACATATTTTTCATCCCTAGCTGCCCTGGTTTGGTAACATTCTTCTCCCTTGTTTCCCAGTCTTACCCACTCCTAGTTCTTTATACTCCCAGACCCCAGCTAATAAACACAGAGAGGAAATTTAACCAACGGAGGGAACCAGGGGCCTGTACTCTCCACTCTCTTCCTAATTCTCAGCAAAATTAGGGTCAGAACAGAAGCCTTTTAAGGGCTTTTAATGCACTTCCATAGAGGTCTGTTTCCATTGGTCACTTACTTCTCTTCACAGGGAACAAATGTGTTGTCCTTATTTTTGCAGTATCCAAATCTGTTTCCTTTTTTATTCATCCTGTAGCAAAGGCTGTGACTCTCTTCTGCTCCTGGGGTTTGAAATTACATGGTAAAATAAAAGAAATGAAAATATGAATATTAAGAATGATAAAGCACTTCATTTCCTAACACACAGGTAAGCTTTCCGAATCATACTACAAAAAGGATTCAGTAGAATGGAATCAATAAATCACGGAGAACTAATGTATTGTGTTGGGAGAGTGTTCTAAGTAGGGATAGAGATATGTAAAAGCAGCATATGTACATCGGCTCTAATACAGAGCTAATCAATTGTACTGGAGGTAAAATTAGAAATAGATGTCGCAACCACAGAGATGCTAGGTGAAACCTTGAAAGAATGTCACAAGCTATATTATCTTCAATTGTACCCCAAATTCTTAGAAGACACAAAGAGAGAAATATGGACTATTGTCTTGGCCACTCATTCCCATGACTGCATCTCACCGCCAATGAACAACTCTGAGCACTGGTCATCTCGAGTGGGACACCGTCCCATAAAGCAGTAGCCTTCTCCATTTTTGCAAGGAAACCCGTTGGCTTGGAACTCATCTTTGGGACACTCAGGGGAGTAGCCAGTACACACTTCAGAAATATCACATTCATTTTTTGCTAGTCTGCATATGGCCCCTTCTTTCTTCATCTGTTTAAGAGAAACAAAAATGCAAATCTTTGATGTATGAGTTGGCGAAACTGAGCACATAGGTGGAAAGCTGATTGACTTAACTTATCCGTAAGAGACTGGCTCACAGACTTCTCAGTGCTAAAAATTATCATTTTTAGATGCCATGACTTTTGTGGGACTTTAAGATGAGAAGATGGTGGGGTATTTTTAAAAGCTTGAGTTGTTTTTACATTATGTGTTTTGCCTGCATGTATTCATGCCTGGTGTCCACAGAGGTCAGAAGAAGGAGCCAGATTCCTGGAGGTAGAGTTGCAGATACTCATGATCTGTCATGTGGGCGCCAGGAATCTAACCTGAGTCCTCTGCAAGAACAGACAGTGCTTTTAACTGCTGAGCCTATTCTCTAGCACAAGACAATGATTTTGAATTTGGTATATAAAAGCCTTAGGCAGAGTAGACATAGTCACAAAATGGTAAAATTTGATATTCTCATTTACCTTGCCTTTTCTTCATTCCTTGCTATGCTGTGTCATTCCAATGACTCCCTACCCATCTAGTGCATAACACAAACCAGATGCATAGCACAGAATCTCTCTCACCCACAGATCAGATTTCACCACACAAACGGTAACAATCCCCTGCCTATCATAGCTCAAGGGATTACACAAACATATTTTTTAAATGTGTGGGGTCCATAGAAAGAGTTGAAGATACATAAGATGACTCTTTGTGAACTTGCAATCCAGAGGAGCCAAATAAGTGTCAACAAACCGTTGGAGCCATGAATTTCTAGTCATTTTTTTCTCGCTCCAATATCCAGTCATTAAGTGTGTAGTATCTTCATATACTCTGTTCTCCCTTACATAAACTATTGTTTGGACATCAATTTCTCTCCCCAAACTCTTGAGGTTAACAGACTGGTACTGATCTACACATGGACAAGAGTGGTGTTGGTCATGTGATTTCACCCCTAAAAAACATCAAGCAATGCTCAGCATCTTCTTTATTCTCCAGATGAGAGCACCACTTGGTTCAAACACCAGAACATTTCAGCTTACACATTGCTGGATGTTTACAAGGAACACTTCATCTTGGAATTAGCACTGCAGGGCCACCCATGGCCTGACAGTGCTTTGGTATTCCACCCAGCTAAGCTGAGAACACAGAAATCCTTGAGAGTCAAGAGTCTTACCTGACATGATTCACAGCATTCTCCTTCCACACAAGTGAATCCTGGCTTCAGCACACATTTGTGTGCGTCACAGCAAGGATTGGTGCATTCCTGGCAAAATGAAAAAGTAAACATCACTGAGGTGTGTGTGTGTGTGTGTGTGTGTGTGTGTGTGTGTGTGTGTGTGTATGTGTTGGCTCCTATTTGATGGTCTAATTAGCTTGTGCTCCTTCAAGAGCTCTATGCAAAGCCAGATCCTTGGTTTTGGTGTGTGAATCACATTACTGTGAGCTACTGGTATTGGGGACTTACACTGTTTTGCCTTTATTCATGTTCCTTCATTTCTCCCCAGATTATGAACTCTCATTGGTGGGAACAGAATCCAAAGACAGTGACCTTCCAGCTTTCTCATAATGTTTGTCCCCCATTACTTCCCTATGCTAAAGTCTGATGTAAGGTAATACAGTTTCTAAAATCTGATCTTACATTTCTAGCTTGGGATGCCACCAATTTCAACCTAAACTATTTTCTTTCCCCCCCACCCCAGTGCATTACTATATCATAAAATAGCCCCTTAGGTGTCCTGCCTACTTGGACAAAATTTAAAATTTCAGAGGCAGGTGTCTGTCTGCATCAGATAAAGTCTCCATGCATTAGCACAGAGCTGTGGGATGTTCCAAAATATGCATAGGGAAAATGGATCTGTGTCCAAAGTCAGCAGCCTTCTCTTTTTAATCCTAGATGTTGAAAACTGGTTCTCGAGCTCTCTGAATAGGCCAGTCCTACTCTCATTATAGAGTTTCTTGATTGCTGTCCTATTAGAATACTTTGAACTGTTCAGTGTCTAGAGCTAATATAGAAGATGTTGTCCTCAGACCACAGTCTCAGCAGATTGGTGGGGATGTAAATTGCAGCTGTACTGGAGACATAGTAAGCTTCATATTTTAATACATCCCCAGAGGTTTCCATGTCTTGTTCATTTGAGGCAGAAGTAGTGGAGGACGCATATTTATTTGATGAGCTTCTCAAAGAAATAGCTTTTAAAAGCAGACTAAGAAATAACTTGAAAATTTGCCTCCAAAGCTTTTTTTTAAAACACTCGACACTTGAATAAGTATATGAAAAATTTGAAAGCTATTTGTCCCTTCATTAAAAGAGACTTTTTTATAATTACAACTTCCCATCTATGATATAGACAAGCTTTCCAAGTCTCTAAGTAAAACTTGACTGACTATGAGATGTTTTGTAAGATAGCCACCACTTACTACCTGTGGCTGAGGGATCAGATTTAGGGTTACCTCTCACAATTCAAGATATTAAAGTGTAAGCCAGGTCAATGGAATATTGCTGGTTTCCAGCAAGATCACCACATATGACTTGAGATTTCCAAAGAAGGCTTGAAACGAGGCTGCTTTAGAGCTGGGACCTGAACAGACAATAAAAACAGCTTTCTCCAGCTTCACTCAGGACATGGTCATTTGCTGAGAATCCAGCTGAACACAAACTTTATGTACAGTCACCAGACCCAGACATTATTGTGGATGCCAAAAAGTGCATGCTGACAGGAGCCTGATAAAGCTGTCTCATGAGAGGCTATGCCAGAGTCTGGCAAATACAGAGGCAGATTTGCAGCCAACCATTGGACTGAGCACAGGGTCCCCAATGGAGGAGTTAGAGAAAGTACTGAAGGAGCTGAAGGGGTTTGCAACCCCATATGAAGAAAAATGTCTTAGTCAGGATTTCTATTCCTGCATAAACATCATGACCAAGAAGCAAGTCAGGGGGAGCAAGCCAGCAAGGAACATCACTCCATGGCCTCTGCATCAGCTCCTGCTTCCTGCCCTGCTTGACTTCCAGTCCTGACTTCCTCTGGTGATGAACAGCAATGACAATATCAACTAATCAGACCCCCAAGAGCTCCCAGGGACTAAACCACGAACCAAGGAGTGGCAAATGTAGCAGAAGATGGTCTTGTCAGGTATCAATGAGAGAAGAGGCCCTTGGTCCTGTGAAGGCTCGACGTTGTCCCAGTGTTGGGCAGGGCAGGGAGGTGGTAGTGGAAGAGAGGGTAGGGGAACACCCTCATAGAAGCAGGGGCAGGAGAGATAGGAAAGGGAGTTTCAGGACGGACTGGGAGGAAAGGGGATAACATTTGAAATGTAAATAAAGAAAATAGCCAATAAAAAAAGTTAAAAAAGAAAGAAAGAAAAAAGAAAATATCACTTGTAATACCTGAATTGGCCCACAGTCACACTCTTCTCCCTCATCCACCTTCTTGTTCCCACAAGACGGATAGGCATTGAATTCTTCTGGAAGTGGGTTGTTGAGTACACATGCTGGTTTCTGATCCTTCAGAAATTGCTGGTATTGGGTTTGGCTGCATTTGCTGAATTTTATTGCAGGGATGCTAGAGATGAGATTAGGTGGAAATAAAGATTTGCTGCTGTAAACATATAATAAAGAATTGGAGAGACCAAGGACTCAGGTGGGACCAGCCAGGAGGCACAGGCCTCAGGAATTGCAGGGGAGTCACAGGGCTACAGGGACAGGATCCTCTCAGCTTCCGAGTGACAGAGGTGGATCAGCGACCATCTCTGCCCCCTACCTGTTAGTGGAGCCCCTGCCTCCAGGGCGGGCTTCAGCCCAAGGACTCAGGTGAGATCCTCCATTTTCTCTACGGTGACTTTCAAAGGCGGGAACAGCCAGGAGGCACAGGCCTCACGAGTCACAGGGGAGTTGCAGGGTGACAGGACAGGACAAGCTCTAGTCAGAGACACCAAGAACATCTAACACCAGAGATCAAGAGATGGCAAAAGGCAAATACAAGAATCCTACCAACAGAAACCAAGACTGCTTGGCTTCATCAGAACCTAGCACTCCCACCACAGCAAGCCCTGGATATCCCAAAAACACCAGAAAAGCAAGATTTGGATCTAAAAACATATCTCACAACTCTGATAGAGGAACTTAAGAAAGATATGAATAACTCCCTTAAAGAAATACAGGAGAACACAGGTAAAGAGGTAAAAGCCCTTAAAGAGGAAACAAAAAAATCCCATAAAGAATTACAGGAGATCACAAGTAAACAAGTAGCAGCCTTTAAAGAGCAAACTCAAAAATCCCTTAAGGAATTGCAGGAAAACACAAACAAACAGGTGATGGAATTGAGTAAAACCAATCAGGACCTAAAAATGGAAGTAGAAACAATAAAGAAATCACAAAAAGAGACAACTCTGGAGTTAGAAATCTTAGGAAAAAAGTCAGGAAACGTAGATGCAAGCATCACCAACAGAATACAAGAGATAGAAGAGAGAATCTCAGGGGCAGAAGATAACATAGGCAACATTGACAGAACAGTCAAAGAAAATGTAAAATGCAAAAAGACCCTAACCCAAAACATCCAGGAAATCCAGGACACAATGAGAAGACCAAACCTAAGGATAATAGGTATAGAAGAGAGTGAAGACCTCCAACTTAAAGGGCCAGTAAATATCTTCAACAAAATTATAGAAGAAAACTTCCCTAACCTAAAGAAAGAGATGCCCATAAACATACAAGAAGCCTATAGAACTCCAAATAGACTGGATCAGAAAAGAAATTCCCTCTGCCACATAGTAGTCAAAACACCAAATGCACAAAACAAAGAAAGAGTACTAAAAGCAGTAAGGGAAAAAGATCAAGTAACATATAAAGGCAGGCCTATCAGAATTACACCAGACTTCTCACCAGAGACTATGAAAGCTAGAAGATCCTGGGAAGATGTCATACAGACCCTAAGAGAACACAAATGCCAGCCTAGACTACTATGCCCAGCAAAACTCTCAATCACCATAGATGGAGAAACCAAAGTATTCCATGACAAAACCAAATTCACACAATATGTCTCCACAAATCCAGCCCTTCAAAGGGTATTAAATGGAAAACTCCAACACAAGGAGGGGAACTACATCCCTGAAAAAGCAAAAATGTAATCTTCCAACAAAACTAAAAGAAGATAGAGACATGAACGGAATGCCAGCTCTAACTACAAAACTAACAGGAAGCAACAATTACTTTTCCTTAATATCTATTAACATCAATGGACTGAATTCACCAATAAAAAGACATAGACTATCAGATTGGGTATGTAAACAGGACCCAACATTTTGCTGCATACAGGAAACCCACCTCAGTGACAAAGACAGACACTACCTCAGAATAAAAGGCTGGAAAACAATTCTCCAAGCCAATGGTCCCAAGAAAAAAGCTGGAGTAGCCATTCTAATATCAAATAAAATCGACTTTCACCCTAAAGTGATCAAAAAAGATAAGGAGGAACACTTCATATTCATCAAAGGTATGATCTACCAAGATGAACTCTTAATTCTGAACCTCTATGCTCCAAATGCAAGGGCATTTACATTCATAAAAGAAACTTTACTAAAGCTCAAAGCAAACATTACACCGCACACAATAGTAGTAGGAGATTTCAACACCCTACTCTCTGCAATGGACAGATCATGGAAACAGAAACTAAACAAGGACACAGTGAGACTAACAGAAGTTATGAAACAGATGGATTTAACAGATATCTATAGAACTTTTTATCCTAAAACAAAAGGATATACCTTCTTCACAGCACCTCATGTTACCTTCTCCAAAATTGACCATATAATTGGTCACAAATCAGACTTCCACAGATACAAGAAGATTGAAATAATTCCTTGTATCCTCTCAGAT
>JADRCD010154205.1:0-15218 GCA_019843815.1 Montemys delectorum | reverse complement strand
TCTATCTATCTATCTATCTATCTATCTATCTATCTATCTATCTATCTATCTATCTTTTCTCTTTGGAGCCTCCAGGCATATTTCTCTCTCTTTGCAAGAAACATCCTTCACTGCTTCTCTTACAAACACCAACCACCTTAACCCAGAAGGCCCCTGGAAGGCTTACCAAATAGTTTGCCAAATTAAAAAAAAAAAAAAAAGGAAAGAAAAAGGGAAATTCTAGGATCTCTATTTAATACCTGTCAGATCCTGACACGTATTGCTTTCCAACATTTCCTTCCTTTGCATCTAGTTCCTTAACCAATATTATAGGCCCCTCAGAGGTAGGAAGCATCTGATATTTCCATTGCATTGCTGAGGAAACAACACAGTATGGAGCATGGCAGCCAACCAAGTATAGAATAACTTTATAATGTTATGATGGAGGAGGCCATGCCAGAGTTCCTCAACGCTTCAACCCCAATGGCAAACACAGGATGTTAGATTGCTTTCTTTTTCCTCCTGGGTGTGATATTTGGAGTTCTTCCGTTCTTTTCAACAAAATGAGCTGTAAGGTTCAACCAGTGACACTCCTGCTTCCTCTAGAGCTTGGAATCAGTTGAGAATAAACCACAGAAGTCAATGATGGACATTGAAGATCATTTATCATCTCTTATTCTCCAGCACCTAATCCAGGTGCAAGTGTTACGTATGTTGGTTTACTGAATGCAGTTGGACTACCGGAGGGTCCAGAATGAGATTTAAGAGTCATATGACAGAGTTTTCCTCATAGCCTTCCCTGTTAGCAGTTAGGAGGCCTAGACACACAAAGAGATGCAGATGCCCCAGCTGGAAGTCAGAATGTCTGTCTTACAACACTGGCATTTATTTATGATTTGGGATTTGGAAATTTTTAAAGACAGTATGTTGCTAGGCAGCCAAAGCTGGCTCCAAACTCTTCGTCCTACTGCCTCAGCCTTCTAAGCTACAACAATAGGTATGGGCCACCCTTCTCTGCTCAGAGTGAATATTGGCCTCTGTTAACTCTCTCAGCATTTAGAATAATTCAGAGTAGAACATGGTTATTAGTATTTTAATTTAGGAAACTGGAAAGTCACAGAGGAATTAAACTAAAGTCAAAATGTGTAACATCCTTTGTCAGTTCTGTTCCTGGTGTCCTCCGGGTCCTTCAGGGTGGATGGGAAGCAGGGCAACCTTTATCCTCTCCATGAACCTCTGCAGGCACCTGAAGGCTTCAAGACTGAAAACTCTGGCAGCTCATCAAAGTTTTCCAGTACTGGAATGAATTCTTCATGTTCCCTTCAAAGGCCCTCAGCTAATTTCTCTTTCCTGCTTATACCGAGACCTAACTCTGTAGAGTTGGCTCAGTTCTACCCAGCATCTTCCTCCTTTCAAGAATCCCAGTCATCCAAGCAGCTCCCAGTGCTAGACACTTATCTGAAGGATCACTTACTAGTTTCTCTCCACTATCCTTCAACTCTGAAGCTCAAACTTTACAACCTTCCTAAAATCCCATTCTCATCCCTCTGTGGACCATGGCTCATTCTCCTATTGCAGACTTCTTGGAGGGAGGAGGAGTGCAGTCTAACCAATCTGCTTCCCCCAGTTCCTTTTCTAATAATTATGGGTGAATTTTTTTCTATCTTGTAAGGAAAGCTGACCTGATAAGCATGCAGAAATGCTACACTCTAGCAAAGTACATGACTCTAAATATCCTTACCACTTCACTCCACCATGCACACATGCACGCACGCTCACAACATCTACTCCCCAGACCTGTGTAAGGGCATCCATGAACATACATCACTCTATTAGGAAAATTTCATTTCCTCTTCATAGTTGTTTTCAAAAACACTCAAACTGGAGTGAGAGTTTGATGGCTTTTGATTGGTAAGATGTGCTACACATTGTTTCCACAGAACGAAGAGAACCGGGCAGTAAGAGTGCATTTCCTAAGGCACAGAAAAGGCAAGTTCTACAGGCACCCAAAAACAGAGCAAAGAGCAACAACTCAACAGGAAAGTCCCTACCTCAAGGTCTGGAATTTTGACTTCTTACATATTTCCTTTCTGAGCCATGTATTTTTCTGTGGGCGACCTCTATGCTTTTCTTATGGAACGTATACCTGGTCATTTACTCAGGTTTCTTTCTTGACCCTCCATCTTTGGTAGTTCAACCTATTCCTTTCACAATGGGACAGGTTTTTTTTTAATGAGGCAGCTCATGGCACTCACATCCCTAATACACAACATTTGTGATGACAGAGATATTGATTTTCCAGTTTCAAGACTGTCGTCACCTAAATAAATATCAACAAGGGGAAGTTTTTCTAGAGTTTTTGGGATCAAATCTTTCAGTTTTCTGTTCACACACAGATTTCCCACACATAGCAACTTGCTATGCATTAGTACATGATTGAAAGAACATCACCAGATGTTCCAAGCTTGTAGACCTTTTCAGAAGACCAAGGGAAGTAAGGTAGAGATAAGAAAATCAGGAAAGATAATTAGGAAAACTGGTGATGATCTCAGCTTCTTGTCACTCAAAAGTAGGTTGGGATGGCTGAGAACAAATCAAGACTACTGTCAGGCCACATATTTTTATTATATAGAACAGTGAGATCTATGTCATTCAGGAATTTGAAATTTTGAAGATTTTCTTGCAGCTGTACAATCTGTCATATAAAATATCATCCCATGTGTAAAGCATCTAGAAGGTGTAGTTTCTAAGAGCCTTACTTCCTGAGATGTGAGGGAGAGGCTAGGAAGGAGAAATGGTGTTAAGTCGTCCATTAACACTGCACCACACATTCCTGGGGATACCACTACTTAAGATACTCATGTATTTCTTCCCTTTTAGATGTAACACTACCGTCATTACATGGTCAACTATGTATTCACTGAACATTCAGTGATATGTGCTAAGTGTTTGTGTCTCCTAGGACTGGGGGTCTACAGATGATTTGAGAAACTTACAGTCTAAGAGTGGTGCACTCATGTGAATAGTTCTGAGGCAGCGTAGCGAGTGTCATGAGAAAGACATAGCCAAAGTGCAAGTGTGCTGCTGAAGAAGAGCCCAAACTCTTTCTGGAAATGTCCCGTAGGTTTTTGTATATGCCATGACATTTGTTCTGGGAATAGAAAGAAGGACCCTCCAATAAGAGAAACTGGAATGGGAGAAGACATTTAGATGTTGTGTGTGCCATGGGCAAGAAGATCACAAGAACCCCTGCAACTAATAGAATAGTAGATATTCATGAGGCCAGTGTTACTGTAAGGTTAAGCCTTGCTGTAGACAACACTTGGCTTACTGGGACTATTTTACATCATCTTGGCACCTTATACCCAGACTCAGAAACTACCTATGCAGAAGTGTATATAAACACTTAAATGTGTATGTTGCAGGGTATGCCAGCCCTATGCTGTATGGCAGCAGTAGGCTAGCATCTTATAGAAAATAATGTGTAAGGTTAACCATTGTTACTTCAATGACTTAGATGTGGCATACTCTGTCCTCTGGTTGAATAGGACAGTGTGTATGGATTTCACCTTCCAGTAGGAAAGATGAACAGGAAATAAGTAAACAAATAAATGTGTATATTTCTTTGTAGTTAGGCACAAAGAATGTAGTGATCACAGCAATGGGGTGTATAATGTTTGGCAATGACTAAGTTTGGAGATGGTAGTCAGGACAGGCCTTCCGGGGAGGCCTAAACCTAACAGATGAGATGGAGCCCTCAGTGCAGCAGGGTGATGAAGGAATATCTCCAGGTAGGATACTCACTATGGATAGACTGACAAGAGACCAAAGGGAGGACACCAACAAAGTCCAACTTGGTGAGCCAAAGAGTTAACTTACAGGAATGTGGGGAGGGCTACGTGCAAGAGTAGAAATGCCTCAGAGAGAGCTGGGACACTGAAAACCTACACCAGCATGGTGGCAGTCATGACAGCTGGGACGCTGGAGCTCACTGCAGGACTTTGGGGGTCTGAGTGTCTCTTCAGGCAGCCAGACTGGTGTGAGTCTCCTCAACAGACCTTATTGTTTACATAGCCTTGGAGGGCTCTTATGCATCTGGTTGTTTTCAGAGACTTAAGTTCCTTTAGAAGTTTCTGGGTCTCACCGAGCCTGGGAGGAAATTGACAAGGAGAAGACAATGAGAGATACAGCTCAAAACCAGGAGATTCAAGTTCATGCCTACTAGGATAGCCAAAAACATGAACTAAATTCCAGCAAGCAACATTTCAGTTAAAGCCGCCATGTGGTGGTGAGCTAAGACCGCACTGGAAAACTGTTTGGCACTCTGTAGTTAAACATATACCTATTCTTAGCCCAGAAATTCTACTCACAGGTTATTCATTCAAACAGAATGAAAACATGCTCACACCCACACACCCACACACACATACACACACACATGGTTTGTGCATGAATGTTCAGTCTTATTCACAATAGCTGTTGACAGCAGAATGAAAGACTGTGGTGTTTTCAAAAACTGTGTATGATTCATAGTAAAAGAAGATACAATATTGATGTTCCCAACAATATGAGTGAGTCCTCAAAATAATTCACTAAGCAAAAGAAGACAAACACAGAAGCCCGAAAGGAAGTGAAGCTGATGCATGCTGATAGTTAAAAACCCTGCGGTTGCCTGGGACGGGGAGGGGCTGACTGGAAACTGGCAAATGAAAGCTTTAACGGTGTTAAAAATATTCTGCACCTTACTGTGGATCATAGTTAAAGGAGTTCAGACAACTGTGAAGCTCATACATTTGAGATCTGATCATTTTACTGTACACAAATTATACTTTATTAAAAGCTCAGTGTTTCAAAAGAAAGGCACGTGCATCCTGCTGATACTGAGACCTGAAGTTAGACATGTGTGGGTTCCAGTCTCACTGACACAAAACAGACACTGGGTAACTTACTTAGTTTCATTCAATCTCTCTGCCTCTGTAAATAAAAATAAAATTAGCAACTTCATAACAGAACATGGAAGGGTCAATAAAAAACCCTGATTTTTCAAGTGTCTAAACCAGCACCCATCCACCCCGGAGAGTCTCAGTAAATGGCCATCTTGAAGAAAAACTGCTTTTAAATAAACTATAATTCTGAAGCAACAACTAGAGATATGATTTATGGTTATGCTCTGCAAATGATGCCATTTGCAATTTAAGGTAAAAACTCAAAACTTAGAATGGAAAACAATAAGTTAAACCATTCTGTCCTGAAAGAGATCGTGTGGACACAGCTGGTAGCTATCAATTCTTCATGATTATTGCAGGGAAATTTGGCGTTTTCTGTAGCCATCCACAACCCTGTCATCATGGTGTCCTACCTCATCTTTTACCAAGTGTTGGCAGGGAAGGGTAACATGAAAGCTGTGATTCCTGGGGGTGCCTGGCTTCTGCTTGTCTAAAGGAGTTCCCCCTCTCTTACCTTTCCAGATGTCTCCAGAGTGAATTATTTATGTGGTTTTTAGACAGATGTGATGTTTGGGTTAAGAATTAATGGAAAAGTAAGGGTGGAACTCTAATGCATCTCACCTTACTGCTTAATCCCTGGTCCCTGGTCCTCCTGCTAAATCATCTTCCATTTCTCTGCCTGGCCTGTTTTTAGAAAATGGACGGCATTAGGGCATCCCCTGGAGAGGCCTTCCTCCCTGTCCTGTTGGCTCTGCTTAAAGAATGCTGGAGAAAGGCTAGCTACTCAATGCCTCCTCCCTTTCTCTTGGGTTTTTCTGGTAGATCTAGCAGACCTATGATGGTCATTCCCCAGGCTGTGCTCCAAGGATCCCATTCTGGCCACTATTTCTGGTTAGTCAGTACAATAGTTACTTGAAAGAAAGGCAGCCACACACTGCAATGGCTTTCTCTGCATGTGCTACTTAAAATGCAGGCAGTAGCTAACCACAGGACAATTCCCCGCTGGTCTTCGGCCCTGTGGCCTCCAGCTCATCGTCCTTTGTATTTGGGCTTGTTGGTGACATTTCCTTTCCTTTCTGCAGAACATTTTTGGGAACCTGGTAACTGGACACACTGTTCTGCTACTTGTGGTCCCTTGGGAGTCCAGCTTCAGAGGCCCCAGTGTGTGATGGCCAGTGGGCAGGAAGTGAGTGAAGCCCTGTGTGATCCTCACAGCAAGCCGCTGGCTGGGTTTCAGTCCTGTAACATCCGGGATTGCCCAGCAAGGTATGTATGTGTAGTTACTTTCTTAACAGTACACTAGTTTTTGCTGGTTTTGAAAGGTACAATAGGAGCAGGCAAAATGGCTCAGTGGTCAAGAGCATCAGCTTTTTTTCCAGAGGACACAGGTTTGATTTCCAGAACCCACATGGCTGCTCACAAGCAGCTGAAAGTCCAGCCTCAGGGAATCTGATACCCTCTTCTGGCCTTCTTATGCATCATGCACATACATGCAAGCAAAATGCCTAGACAGATAAAATAATATAAAAACAATTTTAAAAAAGGCATAGTAATTTGGACTGTGTAATAGCTCAGTAGCTGTACTCAGAAAAAGTGTCAATATGAAGCAAACCACTCAACAACACATGGCCTCACAGCCTGTAACTCCAGCTCCAAGAGATCCAGCACACTCTTATGTCTCAGTGAGCACCTGTATCCCCATAGCATAGGCAAAGGCCCTAGGTTCAATCTCTAACAGGGATATTACACACACACACACCACACACACACACACACACACACACACACACACACACACACACACACACATAAAAATGATAGGTTTTTTTTTTTTAATAGGAGACTCTTCCTGGTAGGTGGTTCCATTTCCTATACCCAAGTCCACACAGCAGGTGGCTGCCCATGCCTCCAAAGAATGTGAGGAGCAGAGTCACTGTGCCAGGCTCTGTCACAGCTGCTTTGTGGCATGTTCATAAGGCCGGGTGCTACAGGTATTCTAGCTGTCATATATTTTAGTAACTATTGTCATTTCTAAATGGAACATGTCACGCTAAGAGTCACCCTTCAGAAAGGATAAATCTTATGACACAGAGTCCACAGGGAACCTAACCCTTTGGGTGCACAGTGACAACTCCCCACTAAACCTTGCATGTGGCACACTCATCATTGCACTGGTTCTTTCTACCTGGTGACACTGCTGTCCCTGGGGAGAGGGGAGGAGGAAGACTGGGAGTCACCTATGCTGCCCTGTCCTGGAGAGACATGTGATTCCCTGACACCACCATAGTGTTAGGATCAACAAATCAGCCTTTTCGTGTCAGTCCTTACTAAGGTCCTGTAGTTTTCATTCCTAGGTGGTTTACAAGCGTGTGGTCAGAGTGCTCTGCATCTTGTGGTGAAGGATTTCGCAGTCGGCAAGTGACATGCAAACAGACAAAAGCCAATGGGACTGTACAGGCGGTGTCCCCAAGGGCATGTGCTCCTAAAGACAGGCCTCTAGGGAGAAAACCATGTTCTGTCCGTCCATGTGTTCAACACGTCATCCACCCGGGAAACCAGGTAACCTTATGGTTGGCTGTGTTATCTGTAATCAGCAATTCGTTACTAATGAACTTTAAAGTTGTTTTAGGATATCTAACTTAAAGTATTTGTTCAATATTCAAATGAGAGATATTATATGTTTGTACCACATGGATGAGTTTGATGGGCTGTACCATATAAGGTAATCCAGGGACAGAACACAAAGACTGTTATTCCACTTATATATGACTCTAATCAAGCTCATAAAACAGTGAGTAGAACTTTTAAGTAGCTGAGTGACTAGGGGATAGGAGGTAAGTTTAAAGAGTGCAAAGTTGTAAGATAAATATGTTCTGGTGAGCCACTATGCAAATAAGTGTTTATATCTAACAATGCTGTGTTGGATACTTTAAAACTGTTAATGGGCCACAGTTTTTCCCTTTTATTGAAAAGATATTTTCCCTCATATAATATATCCTAATTGCAATTTCCTCTCCCTTTATTCTTTCAAGTTGCTCGCCACCTCCCCTCCCATCCGGATCTACCTCATTTCTGTCTCTCATTAGAAAACAAAATGCTTCTAGGGAATAATAATATAATATATAAAATCGAATAAGATGAAACAAAAACGAACATATTGGAATAGGACAAAACAAAGAAACCAAAGGAGCAGAGCCCAAGTAAAGACACAAGAAACAGATAGAGTCTCTGAGACGTGCTCCCACTCAGAAACATGCAACGAAGGACCTGTAGGGTAAAAAGAAAATAAATTAAATAATTAAAATAAAAAATAAAATGAAAAAAAGCAAAACTGTGACATAGCATTATGAGCCAAGGAAGCTCCAAAGAGAGCTCAGACAGTCCTCCTGATCCTCTGAGAGGCCACCGAATTCCTGCTGCCATTCATTCTTGTCACCTGCCTTTCCTAGCCTGAAGAACTGTATCTCCTCAACCATGAGCCAAATTAACCCTTTCCTCACTTACATTGTTTCCTGTCAGTGGTTGGTGTCACTGGTAACCACAGGAAGCAATCCCCTTTCACCACTGCTGCGGGGTAACTGTGTACCCACAGAAAAGCATGAAGCCACGCTCTCTGCTTACAGAGTATCAACACCACAAAATTATCAAAGGCATTTAAGAGTCAATGCTATAAAATGTAGGGGGGAAATAGACATGATTCTTCACACTGTAGGAAATGATATTTTATATACAACATCGACTACATAGAGAAAAGAATAATAACTTGAATCATATCAAAACTAAAACATCTGTGCTACACTGGGTTACCATCAAGACACTAACAGATAACCCATAGGATAGGAGAAAGATTTAAATGACACGTCTCTGAAAAGGAACTTATGTCTAAAATACATCTTAAAAGTCACCACTCAATAGTCAACACAATCTAATTAAGGCATGAATGAGTTTAAATAGACATCTTTTGACTAAAGGCCATAAAATAGCCAAAGGAGGACATCAAAAGATGCTCATCATTAGTTATTAAAGAAATTAACTTAAACCATAATGATGTGCCACTTTATAGTAGTTTCTACACCACTGGCCTAAAAACAGATAGTTTAACAAGAAAATGCCTAACCAGATCCTGCAGGACTGTAGGCGGGGTGAAATGGTGCAGCCCCATCGCAAGACAATCCACAGGTTCTTAGGGAGTTGAATATGATTGAGGAGGACCCAGCAGCTTCCTTGCTATGTGTGTATCCAAGAGCAGTAAAAACACCACAGGAACATTTACTGATGAATGTGATGACTTAACTACTCATGATAACCAAACAGTGGAAACAACATGGGTAACAGTAACACCACCACCAACACGATGAAGCAAGTGCAGAGGTACCTGAGCTCTGGCATGTTAGGACAACAAATGCCATGAAAAGGAATGTGGGACTGACACACTCGACACTGTGGACAGACCTTGAGAGTCTTGGGAGAAGTAATGGAAGACAGACACAGGACTCCACTGTTGTGTCTAGCATAGGTAAATCTGTCAAACAAGGCAGCTTTGTGACTGCCCAGGCCTGAGAGTGGAGGGGTGAGTGCAGAGGGCTCTTGGGTTTCTGTGACGGATGATGATAATGTTCCAAACTTGGCTGTGGTATGGCAAATCTGAAAGCCATTACAATATGTATTTTAAATGATTGATAATTACATGGCTGGTGAGTTAAAGCCCAATGAAATAGTTACGAGATTAAAAGATTGTATGAAATGGGTTAAGTAAGGTAAGAGAAACAAGCAAAATCAGAGAGTACACTTAGAACGTACTCTACGCACATCTGCCCTGACTGGGGAGCTCCTTGTACAGTAGTAAAAATGTAAAAGACTTTTCCATGCGTAATATGATTATGAGGAAAGTTAATGGGCATTATGGCTATGCAAAACTTCAAGGGCTACAAGTCAGACTTGAAGCTGTAGCTGAACTTGCCTTAGCACAGGTGCCTCCATCTTTGATCAGAGCAGGAAAAAAACCCAAACTTGGCCTTCACTTATTGTTTTAAATATATCTATTTCCATACTTAAGCCTAATAATTCAGACTTGATCCCAGCCCTCTCCCTTCTTCCTGAGATTCAGGAGATAAAGAGTTGGGAGAAGCATAGGTCTGTCTGCAGAGCCATGATCGACCTCTTCTAACTCACCATCCTTGACTGATGCACCTCAGCACAGATCTCAGTACACACGGTGAACCTGATCCCTCAGGGCCCTTGACTCACTGTTCTGTACTTCTCTTCTAGTGTCCTGGACCTTGCATGGGCCATGCCATGAAGATGCAGCACCACCACACTGCTTGTGCCCACAACAGCTCCAACTCTGACTGTGAGGACAGAAGGAGGTACTGACCCCACCCCAGTGCAGCATGCTCCTCCCCTGGGACTTTCAGGGAACAGGAATGCCTGAAATGGAATTATTCCTAGTTTCTGTTACTCTTCATAATTGAAAATTCCTATTCAATTATGATTTATTTAGTGCCATCTTCGACAGTATACATTATACTGAGATATGGCCAATAAATTCTATTTGTAGTCACACTTATTTGGATATTAAACAGAAAGAGAAAATAATCTAAAGGGTGAAATGTAGCATCCAAAATAGATTTTAAATGTGTTTGTTTATATATATTTATATATATATATATATATATACTTAAATATAAATATATTATGAATATATTATGTAGAATATATTTATAATTTATATAAATATATTGTATGATATATATTTATCATTTATATAAATATATATAAATAAGAATGATTTATTCCTATTAGAAGCTGTATTGATTTGGATATTAGAATAATGATATAGCAGCATAGAATAAAAATAAACATTTTAGTTTTCAAAGGGGATGATTGTTTTTCTTTTGCATGCAAATCTGAATGGTCAGGTGTTAGATTTGAGCTTGACTCCTGAGAACATCCATGGCCAGTCCCTCTCTGCTGGCTGGCTCTGCTACCTCAGAAGATAACATCTCAGCCATCGGCAAGTGTGAGGGAACTTGCAAGTTATACAGCACAAGGAAATTTTCATTCCGTTATTCTCTATGGTGTGACCTTTGAATACCCAACTGTCTGAGTCTGCAAGTGGAATATTATCATCCATGTAATCGTCAACTTACATTACAATTAGTGAGCCCAGTGTCAGTGTCTGAGCAGTCCTGGTCACAGACGACACCCTGAGCCCAGTGTCAGTGTCTGAGCAGTCCTAGTCATAGAGGACACCCTGAGCCCAGTGTCAGTGTCTGAGCAGTCCTAGTCACAGACGACACCCTGAGCCCAGTGTCAGTGTCTGAGCAGTCCTGGTCATAGAGGACACCCTGAGCCCAGAGTCAGTGTCCGAGCAGTCCTGGTCATAGAGGACACCTGTATCTAATTCTTCCTTACTGCTCCCCATACTGAATCCTGCTGAGGAACATGGAATGACCTTGACTGTTGGCTTGGTTACTGTTCTCAGTCTTCAGTAAGGTTTGGCAATGTAGAGTCAGCAGTATTTCCTATTCCCACAAGGTGATTTCAAGCCAGAACCATTCTCCTCAAATGGAAAATGTTTGGAGCAGCTGCCCTCATTCTCAACAGACAACTTAGCTTCCTGCTTTAGTGAGAAGATAGAGACCACACACAGATGTGCACCATCCCAGATGTTTTCCTTTGTAGTCATAAAGACATCTTTACAACACAAAAGCTCATATGGATGGAGCCTTTTATTTTAACATAATATACATATTTTTCTGAAATTTGACTTTATATTTAATAATATATTATAAACATGTTGTATCTTAGTACACCTTGACTTTATTCTATTTAAGTATGATATTAAATATTCCGCTATTTCTTTGATGGTATATTGCTTCAATTGTTTGCTTTTTCAAACAGATGCTGCAGTAAACATCTTAGAATGTATGTCTTTGTGCCCAGAGAGTTACATTTTTATGGGGTAGACATTTAGAAATCAAAGTGAATTCATACGCATCCTGTTGGTCTCCCTCTCTCCATCCTGCCTTTTACAGCCCAGTCTCCATACTACACATCAAGGGAGTGGTCCAAATGCAAACCTAGTCAGCAACTACTGATGAAGAAGGCTCACCAAAACCTTTAATGTGGGCTATTTGCTTGACTCAGTTTCCTCCTTCTTCACTGCGTTCTCCTCTCTCTCTCTCTCTCTCTCTCTCTCTCTCTCTCTCTCTCTCACACACACACACACACACACACACACATACACACACACACACACACACCTCCCTCTCTCTTTCTCTGTCTCCCTCTCTCTGTCTCTCCCTCTCTCTCTTTCATATATGTGAAATATATATGATATACTAAATGATATCCTTATGGTCCTTGGATAAACCTTATAGGTTCAATCAAAAGCAGCAAAAATAAGCAGCAGAAAATGTAAAAGAAGGAAAAGGAGGCATGGAGGTTCTGACTCTGATCAGTTTGGGTCTTACATGAAGGATATGGAAGTTAAATGGAAGAGTGTATTTGATTTGAGTAGTAAACAGAAATTTCCAAGAGCTATGCTTGAGTGTGAGGTGTCATGTGCCTTCCACTTGTACGGTTTTGTCTGCTGGATTGGCTGGCCTGGGTCATAACCTGTTGGTCTTCAGGTTATCATGTTACTTTGCCTCATATGTCTGGTGTTTGTGAATGGGGGACTAAGTTGGTTAGTAGAGAGAGCTGCCAAGGAGAGTTTCTCTGAAGCTTTATAACCTTGTTTTCCCTGCAGACATCTGCTGGATTGGTATGTGTGCTATCTGTGGGTTTAGAGAAGGTGTGTATTAGAAGTTACAGAAGGTGGCCTTAGATATCCCTTCAAAATGCTTAACAAAGAGCAGTGGGCTGGAGCAGACACACCCCAGAGGCCACAGCAGGATCTCACTAGATGTAAGATGGTGTTTTATAAGAAAACACATTGGGAGCCTGGCGGTGGTGGCACACGCCTTTAATCTCAGCACTTGGGAGGTAGAGGCAGGTGGATTTCTGAGTTCGAGGTCAGCCTGGTCTACAGGGTGAGTTCCAGGACAGCCAGGGCTATACAGAGAAACCCTGTCTCAAAAACCAAACTCCCCCCCCCCAAAAAAAAAGAAATCACATTGGGGCTTGGGTAGAGAGTCATTGGAAGGTGTACTGTCTTAATTCTATTCTTTGAATATGTGGGGGGTTTTGTAGGTATCTGACCTCTGCAGTAGGAGAAGGCCAGGGAGTATTTGGTTTGCACTGTTGGTCAAAATGACTCAACTTTGGGGGATTAAGATTTATACCCACTGGGGAAACCAAAAATTAACAGGACTCCCTGGCTTCTCTTTTTAAACCTTATAACCAGTTTGGTAAGATAGCACGGTTTCCTAGTCAAACCCTTTGATTGTGTCTCCGCCTACTGGCAAATCCAAGTATTGCTTCCACTTTGTGAAACACTCTTCTTTACAAGTCAGATTGTCACAAGTTTCTTCTCCATTTTCTTACCCTTCTAATGATATTTTAACATCCCTTAGAAGAGATGCTGAATAAACTGCAAATTAGTTACAGTAATGACCAGAGAGTCCAATGGGGGTTAGAGCGGATACAGCAGGCTAATACCTGGAGAATGGGAAGTCACTGGCTTGTTCTTCTCTCAGCGCTGCAGCTTTTTGTACTTGGCTTTGTTATTGTTTTTTTCTAAACAGCCTTCCACCTCTCTGGTCTATGTGGCAGACACTATTAGACCAAGCTTCATGTCTTGTTCCACATCTTCCAGATTTCAAAGAGAAAGGCAACTACTGAACCACCTCAAGTTAGGACTGCCCCCCCACCCCCAGTCATCTTTGGGAAAAAAGACTGCCTCCTATCTCCCACATGTACCTTCCATGGCAATATGTCCTAGGGATCAAGAAAATAAATCCCTAAAAGTGGATCTTCTGAGAAGCTGTCCTCTGAGGTCATGATCTTTCCAAACATCAGCGACCACTGAGTTTTTCTGTTTTAGACCTCACTTTCCAAATTCATTTGGTCTCTGTACTCACTGGTAATGAATCTACATGTGGCCTAAATGTAACTGTGACCACACACCACTAGGCAGACGAGGTTGCAGGTGTATACATTCATATTCATAGTGCAGTCTTTTCAGGGCTTATCAAGAGCAATATAAGGCTTGTGAACAGTGTTCCAGTGGCGTATCATGGTGGTAACTCTCTCGTTTGCCTAAACTGATCTGCTCTAGGTTGCCAGGAGAGTCCATTCTTGGGTTTTTGCATTGATTTGAAATTGGAAGTTCCTGGAAACAAGCAGTTCAATGGCTGTGCCTTTTTTTTTTTTTTTTTTTTTTTTTTTTTTCTTTTTGTCAGATCATGTTTCAGGGGGAGATGCTCAGCCTCAGGGATTGGGTAATGATGTCACTATTACTCTAAACAGTATGGCATAAAAGCAGGAGGTATAGCTCAGTGTGTCTGTGTGTCTGTGTGTCTGTGTGTCTGTGGGTGTCTGTGGGTGTCTATGTGTGCGTGCCAGTGTTGGGAATTGAAGCTAGGCCTTTGATCTACTGCTAACTATATTCCCAGGCCTGCCCCCCCCTCTCTGTCTTTTTTATTAAATATTTTCTTTATTTACATTTCAAATGTTATCCCTTTTCCTGGCTTCCCATGGAAAAAAAAAACCCTGTTCCCTCCCGCCTCCCCCTGCTCACCAACCCACCCTCTCCTGCTTCTTGGCCCTGGCATTCCCCTACATTGAAGCATAGAGCCTTCACAGGACCAAGGGCGTCTCTTCCCACTGATGACCGACTAGGCCATCCTCTGCTACATATGCAGCTGGAGCCATGAGTCCCACCATATGCACTCTTTGGTTGGTGGTTTAGTCCCTGAGAGCTCTAAGGGAACTAGTTAGTTCAAGTTGTTGTTCCTCCTATGGTGCTACAAACCCCTTCAGCTCCTTGAGTACTTTCTCTAGAACCTTCATTGGGGACCCTGTGCTCAGTCCAATCTCTCTCTCTTTCTTTCTCTTTCTTCCTTCCAGTCTTTCTTCCTTCCAGTCTTTCTTCCTTCCAGTCTTTCTTTCTTCTTCCTTTCTTTTCTTTCTTTCTTCCTTTCTTTTCTTCCATCCTTTCTTCCATCCTTTTTTCTTTCTTTCTTTCTTTCTTTCTTTCTTTCTTTCTTTCTTTCTTTCTTTCTTTTGCAGGAACAAAAAAGCACTTTTATGGAGAGGAAAAGGAATGCAGGAGACAGTGGGTAGGAAGATCACATGACTGGAGAGTCTTCTCAGCCAGGGCCATTTTTTTGAAGAGATTGGCACCAG
>JADRCD010154194.1:0-24274 GCA_019843815.1 Montemys delectorum | reverse complement strand
TTTTTTGAGACAAGGTTTCTCTGTGTAGCCCTGGCTGTCCTGGAACTCACTCTGTAGACCAGGTTGGCCTTGAACTCAGAAATCCACCTGCCTCTGCCTCCCAAGTGCTGGGATTAAAGGCATGCACCACCACTGTCTGGCTTCCTTCCTCTTTTTTAATTTTTTTCTGTTTTTTTTGTGTTTGTTTGTTTGTTTGTTTGTTTCAGAGTGAAGATAGGTCAAGAAAAACAAACAAAACAAAACAAAAAACCCTAAACTAACAATCTTTTTATAGATTTATTTATTTATTATATGTACACTGTAGCTGTCTTCAGACACTCCAGAAGAGGGTATCAGACCTCATTACAGGTGGTTGTGAGCCACCATGTGGTTGCTGGGATTTGAACTCAGGACCTAACGGAAGAGCAGTCAGTGCTCCTACCCGCTGAGCCATCTCTCCAGCCCTAAACTAACAATCTTGGTGGAAAATGTCTGGTTTTGTTTTGGTTTGGTTTTTGTTTTGGTGGAGCTGGGATCAGTCTCAGGACCTTTTACTAATGCTGAGCAAGTGCTCTACCACTAAACCACATCCTCTGTCTCCACTCCAACTGTACCCGCTTTCTTTGAGATGAAGCCTTGCTGTGTAGCTCACATGGCCTCAAACTCATGATCCTTGTGCATCATCGAATGAATCCATTGCTGAATCACAGGCTGTGTGTATCCTAGCTTAGAGGTCAACTTTTTTTTCTTAAAATTTTCTTACATCATTTTCCCTTCCTGTCCTTATTCCACCCCCTCAGTGTTTCCTCAGGTCTCTCCTGTGGCCTCCCTCACTCCATTTAAAGTTGGTGAAATAAACTCAGGGTTGTATTTATATATGTGTGTGTCTAACAGTAATGGCCATAGAACAAGCTTCTCGTCTCTTACTGTTTTGTTTTCTGAGACAGAAAGTTGTGCACCACCACCACCTGGCTTCCAGTTTTATAACTTTTATGTTACTTTTCTTTTTTCATCTTTTCATCTTTCTTCTTCTCTTCCTCCTTTTTTTTTGGTTTTTGGTTTTTGGTTTTTGGTTTTTTGAGACAGAGTTTCTCTGTATAGCCCTGACTTGTCTGGAACTCACTCTGTAGACCAGGCTTGCCTCTGCCTCCCAAGTGCTGAGATTAAAGGCGTGCGCCACCACTGTCTGGCTTCCTTCCTCTTTTTTAATTTTTTTCTGGTTTTTTGTTTTTGTTTGTTTGTTTGTTTCGGAGTGAAGATAGGTTTTTATACTAAACTTCATGTTGACCTAAAACATTCTAGTAGCTTTGAACTTATTGGTGCCCTTCACCTCACCCTCCCGAGTGCTGGTGTTATAAGCGGGAACCACTGTACTCGGTGCTCTACAGAGGACCTGCATTATCAAGAAGCATAGTGAGCTGCTTCTTAAGGAGGCCTCTGAAAGATGATTTGCCTTAGGAGTACAAACAAGTTAAAATCTTTGAACATATCTGTTCTAGATCTTCCATGAGCATTTGTAAATGAAGGAAGATTGGTTTGCCTTAGCTATTTATTTATGAGGTTTCAAGACAGGGTTTCTTTGTATAGCCTTGGCTGTTCTGGAGTTCACACTGTAGACTAAGTTGGTTTCAAACTCACAGAGGTCTGCCTGCCTCTGCCTCCCCTGTGCTGGGATTAAAGGCGTGCGCCACCACTGCCCAGCTTGCCTTGGGTATCTTTAACTTGACTTTGGAGATGATCCTGAGTGATGGTTTTGCCTGTTCTTAGCAACCATTGAGAAGGAGATGAGGAAGCTCTTCAACATCCCTGCAGAGCGTGAGACACGGCTTTGGAACAAATATATGAGCAACACCTACGAGCAGTTGAGCAAGCTCGACAACACTATCCAGGACGCTGGGCTGTACCAGGGCCAGGTAGGAGGGCCTGGCCACGCCCAGACGGGCAGCTCTGACAGGGCTATGTGGCAAGAGTCTTCTGGCAGGAAGCTTGTCAGCAGTAGGGTGTGTTGCAGTGTGCTCATCTGGTTTCCCCTCTCTCTCAGGTGCTAGTAATTGAGCCCCAAAATGAAGATGGCACATGGCCCAGGCAGACCCTGCAGTCAAAGTAAGTGAATCTTCTCTCCCATGTAACCGGCTCATAGGTGCAGGGAACGGGGAAGAGGGACAGGGTTGTCCTGAATTAGATGGAAAATCAGTTTCTCATCCCAGTTGCATAGTGTTTGAAGCACCAGTTTTTAAGCAGCCTGCTTGACATTCATGTATGAGATGGCTGTCAGGGTCCCAGCCAGGAAGAGAGAGGGGAGGAAGAGAGGGGTCGAATCTGATATTACCTCTTTACTGAAGTGGCTATGTGTGTGTGTGTTTGTTAACCTTTATTTTTGTACTTGTACTTAAGAGTCTTTGAGAAAGAAAGGGGGGGTTCGGGTGAGGTCTTGTATGACTTAGGGTGATGGCTCGCTCCTACTCAGCTCTCCCTGTGGCCTCTTACAATTACTGCTCAGCTACTACATTTGGATCCTAAGTACAGTTACGCCAGGAGATATTCCTGTGGCTAGGGGATTGTGCACCCTTAGAAGGTTGCAGTAGAAAGTGATGACTTTTCTCTAGGATGTAGTGCAGGGAAATAACATGAGTATTTCCTTACCTGATGACAAACAGAGCCTGCTGTAGTGGTGCATGCCTGTGTTGCAGGTACAACAAGGGGGGAGTTCAAGGCCATCCTCTGGTACTTAGTAATTCTAAGTCTAGGCTAGTCTAATCTATAGGAGACCATATCTACAAAACAAACAAACAAGCAAACACAAACCTGAGGCTGGGGTGATGGCTCAGCAGGTAAGTTGCTTGCTATGTAAGCATGAAGACCAGAGTGTGGTAGCCTGCCTATAATCCTAGTGCGCCGGAGGTGGAGGCAGGAATCTCTAGAGGAAGCTGTCTAGCCTGCCTAGCAGAAGTGATCTCACTCTGCATTCACTGAGAGACCTGTCTCAATATAAGGTGAAGAGTGGTCAAGGAAGACATCTGACATGAACCTCAGCTTCCACATGTATGTACACACATGCACGTTTCCCACATCTATGCATATGCAAAAAAAAAAAGTTTAATAGAAAACACCCTTTTGTTATGAAATGTTCCTCTCTTTATCACAGAACTTAGACTGTGCTTTGTAGGTGTGATTAAATTATGTTGAAATCAAGAGACTCTTCAGGTGGACCCATTGTAATCACAAGGCTCCCTGGAGGTGAAGGGAGGCTGGAGAGTCATAGTGGGGTGAAAGCGGAAGCAGAGGCAAAGCAGTGAAGCATGAGGAAAGCTTTACTGACTCTGTGCCAGGACACGGGAACAAACGCCTCCACAACAGTCTAGATCTAGAGACTCTACTGTGGACTGTAACTGGGCCATCTTGACTTGAACTCAGAACTCCTTGGATTTTTTTTTTTTAATATGTATATAGGCATTTTGCTTGTGTGTATGTCTGTGTATTGTGTGTGCCTGGTGCTAGAAGAGGTGTTGGATCCCCTGGGCTGGAGTTGCCGGTGGTTGTAACTGTGTGCATGCCGAGTACTCTACAAAAGCAGCAAGTGCTCTTGGTCCTGGGCCTCTCTCCGGCCCCTCTACACTTCTACATCAGTGCTTTCTCATAATCCATCTCTGTTGTCTTAAAGCCCCTGGCTGAGTACACACCTGCGACAGAGCAGTAGGGAAACAATAGTCAAGTGCAGGCTGGACTGCCCCCCCCCCCCATCAGAGTGCACAAAGCAGACAGTAACTGCCAGGCTGTGGACCATACAGGCCTTGCACAGAGGTCCCCTGTAACCATAAGCAAACAGGCAAAATTACACTTATGACGTACAATGAAAATAATTTTATGGTTCGGGGTCACCCCAACCTGCAGAACTATGTTAAGAGTGAACATTAGGAATGTTGAGAACCACAGTTCTAGGGATAACACTCTAGGTGCTCAGCCTGCAGCCTGGGAGGCCTCTGTCTTCTTGGCTGTCCTTCTCCCTGTCTACCCCACACTCTGAAGCGTAAGAATTTTCACTAAAGGGAAACAGCTTTTGAAAAAGTAGCAGTGCGTCCTGGAGACTCCATAAAGGCTGGAGTCTCCTGGAGTGGTGCAGCAGATCAAGAGTCAACATAGAGTGGAATTCCTGAGGCATATTCCTTCTCTGATCTCTGGTGCACTATCAGATACTGATGTGCGTGAGTATACAGCCATAAAGTAAACAGTTTGTTGGGTCAGGAAAGGAAATCAGCCGGGGCGGTGGTGGCGCATGCCTTTAATCCCAGCACTTGGAAGGCAGAGGCAGGTGGATTTCTGAGTTCAAGGCCAGCCTGGTGTACAGAGTGAGTTCCAGGACAGCCAAGGGTTACACAGAGAAACCCTGTCTCAAAAAAAAACAAAAAAAAGGAAAGGAGATCAATAGGAAAAATACTGTGCCCACTGATTTATAAGCAATGTAGACAAAATTGAAGGAGAGAATTATCAAGCTTTAGGATTTAGAATGGGGAGGAATTAACCTGCTGAGGCATCATACAAGATGGAAACACAGGCACACACATACACACACTCAGAAAGAGAGAGAGAATATGAATGAATGAATGAATGAATGAATGAATGAATATGTTGTGTTTATGTGTGTAAATGCAGACACATGCTTGCCAAAGTATGTTTGTGGAGTCAGAGGTTGACTTCAAATGTCAGTCCTTGCCATCCACCTAGTTCCAGATGGGAATCTCTCTTTCTCTCTCATTTCTTGCTAACTTAGGTGACCAGAGCCTGGCCCACAGACTTCAGAATTTCTCTCCTTTCTACTTCATAGCTCCTGCTAAGTGTGAAGACAGTGCTTTTGCAGTTGAAGTAACTGAGAATGGAGAATGTTTTTTCCCTCCCTTTTCCTCTTTCTGTGTAGACCAGATAGTCCTCAAGCTTTCTGAGTTCTGGGGATTCAAGTATGAGCCGTGAAGCACACTTAGGAATGTTTATTGAGATGAGACCGAAAGCAGTGAATGAGGCCTGTACTTTTAAAAAAGTCAGTGGTATTGTTTTTTGCTTCCCCCTTCCAGATCAAGCACTGCACCTAGCAGAAATTTCACTACCTCTTCAAAACCATCCGCAAGTCCCTATTGCTCAGTGTCTGCCTCTCTCATTGCAAATGGTGATAGCACTAACAGCTCTGGGATGCACAGCTCCGGTGTCAGCAGGGGGTAAGAACAGGCCTTCAACTGTGCTTTCCTTCCTCTGCGTCCTTTCTTAGGAGTACCTGGGCTGCTCATCTGTGCCTAAGATAAAGCCGTGGGATTAGAGCTGCCTGTGAGAGCGTGCTGCATGTGGCTTCTACTCCATTCCTACCTGCTCCTGCCTCCTCGTTCTGACTCTGGTCACTTGTCCTTTTGCTGTCTGGTGTTTTTTCCAGTCTAAGCCATTAATAATCTTGAGGGCAGGGTAGCTGGTGTAGGGAGGTCACAACATTGGTGAAGGGATGGGCTGGTCAGATGGCAGCTGTAAGGGGACAGTTCTCAGTTCTGGTAGAACCCTGTTTCTCCTCTTAGGAGCTGTGTTCCTTTCTCCATGAATGTTAGGAGCGTCTGCCATGAAATATAAACAGGATGGAAGAGAGTGAGCAAAGAAAGAGTAGATGAACACTCAGGTCCAGTCAGGGGTAGTGTGGCCTTGTGGATGGTGGCACATGTACGCTCTTGATCTTGGCACCTAAAATATTCTTTCCTGTTATCGTCTGATAGCCTTCTAGAATGATATAAAATTAGTCGCCAGAGTCTAAAAGAAGAAAATCCAAATAGCATTTCTCCCTTTAAGGCTATACTTACACCTTGGCTGACAGGTCAAGTAAAGGTGGAGGGGTGGCTCTGGAGTGCCAGAGAAGGTAGGGGCATGCACATTATGAGACAATCAGGCACAAATTCTAAATGCCCACGCAGAGCTCCGAAAGTCACCCTGAGGGAATGCGTGCAGCACTTGGTTTTATCGCTGATGTGGGTTGTGTTTTTCAGTGGATCTGGCTTCTCTGCTTCGTATAATTGCCAGGAGCCCCCATCACCTCATATACAGCCTGGCCTCTGTGGACTTGGAAACCTGGGCAACACCTGCTTCATGAACTCTGCTTTGCAGGTAGAGGGGAGAGTCACTAACTAAATAAAACTGTGGTTGGAGTGTGTTAATTGAAAAATTAGTATTGGGGTCCTCCCACCCCACTTCACCTCCTTTGAGTGCTTCAGAAGTCTCTGTTAGGATATCTCCTACTAGCTAGTTCAGAATAGCATCATCAGTGTTTGTGGTCCTAAGACATCTATTGTTTTGTTGGTTGGTATTTTTTAAGACACAGACTCTTACTTTCTCTTAAAATAAAAAGGCGAGAAGGACTCAGGGGTGATTGAGGTCTTGGCTTGGCATTCTCAAGCAGGCATTCTCAGTGCTGGATTCAATCCCTAGTGCTCCTGCTACAGAACCAAACAAAAGCCAGTGTTAGCATGGTGGTTCATGGCTGTCCTCACAGGACTGGGAGCCAGTGTTAGCATGGTGGTTCATGACTATCTTTGCAGGACTAGGAGCCAGGAAGGTCTTCAGTCCAAAGATCAAGACCTAGGCTACAGAGGGAGATCTGTCTCAGAAATCTTATTGGGTAGCTACTATGTAATACCATTATGATAGACATGAGGCTGCAAGGAATTAGAGTCCAGCTCCCAAATTAGGAGGTCATAGTCTCTAGAAATGTCAGTTGTGAAGCCAACTGCAAGTTCAGGGTTTCCTAAGTGTGCTGTCAGTTTTGATACTTTGCTAGAAGGATTTAGGATTTACTTAAAACTATCCTAGTTAATTCATGATAATTGTTTTGATGAGGAAAGGAAACAGATTAACTTTGTTTTTTTTTTTTTTTTTCTTTTCAAGACAGGGTTTCTCTGTGTAGCCTTGGCTGTCCTGGAACTCACTCTGTAGACCAAGCTGGCCTCGAACTCAGAAATCTGCCTGCCTCTGCCTCTCAGGTGCTGGGATTAAAGGTGTGTGCCACCAACGCCCGGCCAGATTAATTTTAGTCAAGAGAAAATGCAAATAGAATGTCCAGGAGGTTCAAAATGCAAAACTGTGGTATGCTTCTATATATCTGCAATCCCAGGACTTGGAAGGCTGTGGTGGGAGGATGGCCAAAAGTTTGAAACCAGCCTGGTCTATAAGTGTGTCAGACAGGAAAGACTTGATCTGTATTTCCTGTTTTCATGCCCTCTGGAAGGGTTGCAAGCTCTGGTTTTGTTCTGTTTCAGTGCCTGAGCAACACTGCCCCACTGACTGAGTACTTTCTCAAAGATGAGTATGAGGCTGAGATCAACAGAGACAACCCTCTGGGGATGAAAGGGGAGATTGCAGAGGCCTATGCAGAGCTCATCAAGCAGATGTGGTCTGGAAGGGACACTCACGTGGCACCACGGATGTTCAAGGTAGGTTGAGAAACCTTTCTCAAAAGAAAAGATTGTTTTTACATTTCTGTTTGTGTGTGTGCATGTACTATAGCACAAGTGTAGATGGCAGAGGACAACTTGCAGAAATGGGTCTCTAGCACGTGGATCCTGAGGGTCAAACTTAGGTGGTCAGGCTCGGTGATAAGCATCTTTATCTGCCGCGTCTGCTCGTTAGACTCCCTTATCTGTTTTTGAGTGGACCGGCCTCACACTGGACTAAGGCATCCCTTTGCTTGCATTCTAACCTAGGTGACGGTAGCCTCTGAGGGGCCAGCAAGATGGCTCAGTGGGTAAAGGCAAGCCTAATGACCTGAGTGCAGTCCCCAGAACCCATGTTATGGTAGAATGAAATAATCAGCTCTACAGAGTTATTCTCTGACCTCTGTCTTGTTCTGTAGGTGTAATCTAAGACTTAAATTCAGTTTATGTTATCAGACCGTCCTTCCTTTTAGTGCTGCGCAGCTTTTTTGGTTGAGGGGCGTGGGGATGTTTTTGCTTTGTTTTGCTTTTTTTTTTGTTTGTTTTGTTTTTGGTGGTGTGGGGCTTTTGTTTGTTTGGGCTTTGTTTTGTTTTCCAAACTTACTTTTGAGTCAGGATCTCACTCTAACACTGGCTATCATGGAACCCACTATATAGACCAGACTGTTATCAGACTCAGAGAGATGCAGCTGCCTTTGCCTCCCAAGTACTGGGATTAAAGGTGTGTGCTACCAGGCCTGACTCAGTGCTACAGTTTTGTTTGCTTATTTTGTTTTTCAAGACATGGTTTCTCTGTGTAGCCCTGGCTATCCTGGAACTCACTCTGTAGACCAGGCTGGCCTCAAACTCAAGAGATCTATGTGCTTGTGCCTCCCAAGGGCTAGGATCAAAGTGTGTGCACCACTGCCTGGGCCCTGTGTTCTAAACGAGACTATAAAAATTTAATTTCGACTGCTAGAGTGATGTGAATGTTATTCCTGAGTGATGTGATCTGGAATCCTGTGTCCCCATGTCCCTGTGCTCTCAGTCAGGACTTCAGAATGTGGAGATAGTCTCCCACTCTCAGAGGGTGATATTAAAGGCAGTTCTTTTCTTTCATAACAAGGTTTCTCTGCACAGCCTTGCCTGTCCTGGCCTCCAGTTCAGAGATCTACTTGGCCTCTGTCTTCTGAGTGCTGGATTAAAGGCATGTGCCCCACCACCTGGTGACCTAGTCAAAGGCAATTCTTTTTTTTTTTTTTTAAACATTTATTTATTTTATGTATATGAGTACACCATTGCTCTCTTCAAACATACCAGGAGAGGACATCAGATCCCATTACAGATGGTTGTGAGGGATTTGAACTCAAGACCTTTGGAAGAGCACTAGGTGCTCTTAATTGCTGAGCCATGTCTCCAGCCCTGTGAAAGGCAATTCTTTTTTTTTTTTTTTAAGATTTGTTTTATTTATTTTATGTGTATGAGTACATTGTAGCTGTACAGATGGCCGTGAAGCCGGCATGTGTGTGGCTGCTGGGAATTCAACTCACGACCTCTGCCGGGCCTCACTTGCTCCAGCCCTGCTCACTCCCAAGTAATTCACTGTAGCTGTCTTCAGACACACCAGAAGAGGGAGTCAGATCTCATTATGGGTGGTTGTGAGCTACCATGTGGTTGCTGGGATCCAAACTCAGGACCTTTGGAAGAACCCGCTGAGCCATTCTTACTTAGGTCTTTTCCCTTAGTGGAAAAAAAATATTAAGTGGTTGGTTAATACTGAGGACTCTTTCATCTTTTTGGTCACATGAATCCA
The DNA here is from genome assembly GCA_019843815.1 of Montemys delectorum. Taxonomy (NCBI): domain Eukaryota; kingdom Metazoa; phylum Chordata; class Mammalia; order Rodentia; family Muridae; genus Montemys; species Montemys delectorum. Next base: position 15,052 of record JADRCD010154194.1, on the reverse strand, counting down.
TGAGAAATACAAGTCAATTACCATTTATATACTAAATCATAAAGAATACTAGGATTGGATGGTACCACCCTGGATTTACTTTAAGTTTGTAAACAACTTACAGATAGCATTTTGGAGTTGTATACTGATGGACTCAGTTGATAGCTGCACTGTCTGGTGGTGGCCGTGGTGCTACTGAGCACTTGTGATGTGGTTACTGTGACCTAGAATCTGAACTGGGGGTAGAGGGGTTGGAGGAATGGCTCAGCAGTTAAGAGAACTGGCTGTTCTAGAGGATCTAGATTTAATTACCAGCACCTGCGTGGTGGTTCACAGTCATATGTAAGTCCAGTTCCAGGAAACCCAAATTTCCTGGCTTCCATGAGTACCATATGGGCATTTGGCAAAAAAGAAAAAAGCCCTCCTTGGTGTTAGAGACTTAACCCAAGGCTTTGTGCATGCTTAGAAAGAGGAAGTGAGCTCTGTCCCAGCTCTTTTATTTTCAACTAATTTAAATATAAAAACTTCTCAGTTAGTAGTTAAAATATTACACACCACAGATGTAGAACATCTTGTAAGATGTAAGCTTACAAGAGACTATGGCTCATTCCTGGAGTTTGTGGTTGAGTGTGAGTGGTGCTTTAGAATGCTGCTGTGCTGCTGACGGAAACCACACTCCAAGGGTAGCTGGGAAGACTCAGACCTAGCAATGTCGGGTCTATCTCATGTATGATTCCTGGATTGATCACTTCTAAGGCCATATAATTTAACTCTCTGAACTCCAAAAAGACATTGGCGTGGGGTTCACATCACTACTTGGATCTATCAACTGAGAGTGTGTCCCCTCCCCTGTTAGGATAATGGCTTGATTTCAGGCCTGTGTTTTACTTGGATCTCTAACCCGAGCCATTTCTCTGGTGGTCCCATTGGCCTCAGTATTGCTTGTAAGGAATTAGTTGGACTGTTGCTCAGGTGAGATTTCTCATGTCCCAACTGACTATAAAGCTGCTGTTGTGGGCACTGCCCTGGACTGTACTTGTTTGCTTGTTTTCCTCCTGTACTACTTTATTACACCTTCTAATGTAGTTGCTTTTGTTGTAGACACAAGTGGGACGTTTTGCCCCTCAGTTTTCTGGCTACCAACAACAAGACTCTCAGGAGCTGTTAGCCTTTATTCTAGACGGATTGCATGAAGACCTGAACCGAGTAAAGAAGAAGCCTTACCTGGAGCCAAAGGACGCCAATGGGCGACCAGATGCGGTATGATATTGAAGGTGTCTGCACAGTGTCCCCAAGAGACTTTCTTCTGTGGCAGCATGGGAACAGTCTTCTGGCGTTGGGGTCAGTGCAAGGGCCCTGGCTGCCTCTCAGTGTCACTCATGATACGGGTGCATTCCTCGTCAGAAAGGAAGCTAACCGTAGTTGCCTTTCCCCCCAGTGCTCCAGATCAAACTCTGAGGGCCTTCTGAATGCTAGACAGGCCTGCAACCTCAGCCCTACATCCCAGGCCAACTGTAGTTACTCCTAGCACTTCCTCGAGTTTCTCAAGTGAGTTAGTTTGTTTAGTATTGCATGGGCAAGCCAAGAATAAGTGAGCACTGAGAACTTTAGCAGTTGACAGTGTGTTCTTAGCATTGCCACTGCTCTTTACAGCTCATCCACTGTTTGTTTATTTGTGGTACTGGTGATAAAGCCTCCAACCTTCCTACTGGCCAAGTGCATAGTATTAGGTGTAGCTATGGCCTACTTATATTGTTTAGTTTGAAATGCAGTCTTACTAAATTGCTCAGAATGGTCTTGACCTCAATCTCTAGCCCAGGAAGACCTTGAAATTGGCATCTTTCTGCCTCAGCTTCCCAAGTAGCAGGGTTACAGGCCTGTGCCACTAGCCCAGTTTTTTTGTGGGACAGGATCTCATTAGTACTTTGGACTGGCGTCTGACTGTGTATCTGAGAGTGCCTAGAGATACTGAGTCTTTGCCTCCAGAATACTAATGCAGCCTCTTCTTTCCTTGATTATTAAAATAGCTGCCGGGCAGTGGTAGTGCACACCTATAATCCCAACACTTGGGAGGCAAAGGCAGGCAGATTTCTGAGTTCAAGGCCAGCCTGGTCTACAGAGTGAGTTCCAGGACAGCTAGGGTTACACAGAGAAACCCTGTCTTGAAAAACCAAACCAAACCAAAACAACAACAACAAAAGAACCAAACAAACAAACAAAAAAAAATAGCCAATTAAAGCTAAATACAGGACATACATACTTGATGCCTTGATTTTTCTGGTACTTGAAAGGGAAGTTTATTTTAGGGACCCTGTTGCATTGAAATAATAGACATGAATGCCTTAAAGTAGCTTTTAAATCTTAAAGAAAAAACAGCTTAACTATATCATGGATTAAAAATCTCCCCTAACGGGCTGGAGAGATGGCTCACAGGTTAAGAGCACTGCCTGCTCTTCCACAGGATTTGAGTTCAATTCCCAGCAACCACATGGTGGCTCACAACCATTTATACCCTCCTCTGTCGTTCAGGCATACATGCAGGCAGAATGCTGTATACATAATAAATGAAAAAAATCTTAAAAAAAGAAAATCTCCCTTAAGTCTAGGCAGTGGTGGTACACGCCTTTAATCCCAGCATTTTGGAGGCAGAACTAGGTGGGCTTCTGAGTTCCAAGCCAACCTAGTCTATAGAATAGCTTCCAGGACAGCCAGAACAACACAGAGAAACCCTGTCTCAAAAACCCAAAACAATAATCTCCCCTAAGGGAGAGATCATTAAAAACACAATAGGATTGGTCCATCCCCAGTTGGCCATGTGTGCCTCTGGTGCTCTCAGATTCTCGGTTGACATCTTAGTAAGCATGGCTTGTGGGTATAGAGCTAACCTGTGGTGAGACTAAAAAAGCTCTGGCTGTTTAGTGACTTCTGGTATTTTGGATTCCAGGGAAAGGACAGATGTTGAGAATCTCCTACTTAATCCTTTTTCTTTCATCTAGGTGGTAGCAAAGGAAGCCTGGGAAAATCACAGGCTGAGGAATGATTCTGTGATTGTGGATACTTTCCATGGCCTTTTCAAATCTACTTTGGTTTGCCCAGAATGTGCTAAAGTTTCTGTGACCTTTGACCCATTTTGCTATCTCACTCTCCCACTGCCTTTGAAGAAGGATCGGGTTATGGAGGTCTTCCTGGTTCCTGCTGACCCTCAGTGTAGACCTATCCAGGTAACTGAATCCTCACCTTCATAGCACCCTCAGTGAGTGGACTCTAGTCCCAGATGGGACTCGTTTCTATCTGCTGCATGGGAAACTCCACTGACTGTCCGTAGGTCCCCTGGGGCTTAGTCTGTGTGTGCACCCTGGCCTCTCTCAGACCTCAGGACCTGCTGTGAAGGTCCTTGGGATATCTCTGTCACTTTCTCACCGTGTAAATTCATGTAGCTATAGTAACCTGCTTTTCCAGCTAACGGTCCTTGAATATTGGGGAGGATGTAGTAGAGTTTCCTTAAGTTTGTCTTCCAGTCAGGTAGGGAGCAAGCCAGATGGGACCTATGGTCAGTGGGTCTTCATATGTAATTCTGCTGATGGCAAGAGGCAAGATGACACCTTCATGTGCGGTTGTGCACATCTTTTCTCCCAGCCCTCGAGGGAGGCAAAGGCAGGGAGAGCAGATCTGAAGCTGAAGCCGGCTTGGTCTTTGCAGTGAGGTCCAGGCCATCCAAAGCTACACAGTAAGGCTGTCTCAAGGGAAAAAAGGGAAGAAAGCTGATACATAGTATTAAATGGCAATTTATATGCTTTTAACCTTTCCTTGAAGGAAGTAGTACTGACCCAATCCAGAAGGTAAGGGTACAACAGTATTCGGGAGGGAAGGAGATGGCTGCCTGAGGGTTGCAGCTGTACTCACTCCAAGCCTTGGCTCTGTCAGCTGGCTACATGACTCATCTGGGCCGTGTACTGCCTCTGGAGGAATCCTATGTCCCTAGGATGTGTGCTCCCCTCAGGTCATTTCCTATCTCCTGTGACCTTGACTGTTTCTCCTTTGCAGTACCGCGTGACTGTGCCATTGATGGGGGCCATATCTGACCTGTGTGAAGCGCTCTCCAAGCTGTCTGGCATTGCTGCAGAAAGCGTAAGAGGGAGTTGTTAGTGGTCCTTACCACCATTAAATCACTTTATGGTCTTTTGGGTTCACTCTGAAAATTTTGGGAGATTGCTGTTATTGGACAGTGCAAATGTCTTAGATACCTCAGAGCTCCTGGTCTGTTAGCGCAGAGAAACACTGTGATGGTGCCACCCATTGTCAGAGGGACAAGAATAGGGCTCGCTTTCATCATGTTTTTCGACTATGGAGACTGGCTTTGCAAAGCCACTGGGGTTTCTAGGCCATGACCAGTGTGTGCTCGACACCCAATTCTCACCGTTCCTCCTAGTTGAGGGCAGACGTCATCACCGCCGTGCTGGTAACAGACAGCAATACTGCTCCCTTTCCCTCTCGGCTGTAGCCTGGGACCACTCGAATAGTGGTTCTCTGTAGGCAACTTGAGCCAGGAGTCTCTGCCCGCTGTTTCTGGGTTTTAGTCAGTGAACAGGGCTCTGTGAGCCATCCTGTCATCATCTTGTGCTCTTGATTCTTAGATGGTGGTCACTGATGTGTATAATCACCGCTTCCACAAAATTTTCCAAATGGATGAAGGTTTAAGCCACATCACGCCTCGAGATGACATTTTTGTGTAAGTACCTAGCAGTTTCTGATGAGCAGAAGAGCACAGCAGACTCTGCTCTGCCCCAGGTGCTTGTGTACATTACATATGCCTGGCCAGAGATGCACGTTCAGGAAACTGGGTATGCTAGTACCGAGAACCCTTGGCCCCACAGAGCCCTGCACCAACGCAGCTTTGGTCAATAGATTCTGTTTGCTAAAAGGACTGATTCTGCTGTCGGAGATCTTTTGCTCAGTAAGAGTCAGCTGGCTAGTCGGTGTTTGTGCACACCTTTGATCCTAGCACTTGGGAGGGAGAAGCGGGAAGAGCTCTGAGTTCTAGGCCAGCCTGGTCTACAGAGTGAGTTCCAGGACAGCCAGGGCTACACAGAGAAACCCTGTCTTGGAAAAAACAAAGAGTCAGAGCTGTGTGACAGGCCAGGGCAGTCAGGGCTGTGGGATTTCTCTGCCCCATTTTCTGATTCTCAGGCAGGTGCCATAGTGGTGTCCTGTCATCTCAGAACGAATAGCTATCAGCACCTCAGGTATTTTGCAAAACTCTGAGGGTCAGCTTTTCAGTTTTCTCATCACCGTGGGAACAATACAAAGTGTTGTTTTGTGGCAACTCTTTGGGAAATAGGGTATGTGTCCTCCTCCTAGGTGCAGAGATGCAGCTTCCAGCCAACTACTTCTTACATATGCTCTCTTTTTACTGCTCGCTCAGAAAGGCGGTCAGTTGGCTTGTTCAGTTTTGTAGTCTCAGTAGAGATAGGCAGATCGGATCTCTCTGAATTTGAGGCCAGGCTAGGTTAGAAGAACAACCAGTGCTTTTAACAGCTGAGCCATCTCTTAACCTCCCAGAGGACTTTAGTAAGCCTCTTTTCTCACCATGAGGTGGGGACCCACACCTTTAATCCTAGCACTCAGGAGGCAGAGGAAGGGAGGTCTCCATGTTGAAGGCCAGCCTGGTCTACAAAGCAAGTTCCAGGAGCTTGGTCCCTCCGATTGACATAGTGAAAGGAGAGAGAACTCACTCCACAGAGTTGTCCTCTGACCTCCGCACATATAACACACACACACACACTCACATATACATACACGTGAGGGCTTGAGTTCAGATTCCCAGCACCTGTGTAAAAAGCTAGACATAAGAGAGTTAGTTGACTGAGGAAGATGCCAGCGTTGACCTGACCTCTACATGGACACACACCACACACATACAGAATGAATTGTCTTATGAGAATAGTGGCATAGTGTTTTGTCTTGGTTGGTTGATCCATTGTTTTTTGTTTTGAGACAGGGTTGTCTTGGAGCTTACCATGTAGTCCAGGCTGGCCTCAAACTCACAGTGAACCATGCTCCTCTGCCTCCTGAGTGCTGGGTATAGGTGTGAGACTTCACCTCTGGAAACAGATAGTATTTTTAGCCATGTTGCATGCTGTCCTTGTAATTTAATAATCACCACAACCCTGGTAGGTGAGTAATCCTACTAAGCACAGAGACCTGGAAGTTAGATGGCTTCACTGGGTCACTCCAACCTGAAAAGGACACAGTGAACCTGGAATTTGGAGCAGTCTCACTCAAGGCCCATCTGCTAACCATTGCTAACTTCAGTTTTCCTTTACAACATGTCATGTGAGATGTTTTTTTAAAATCCCTCCCGCACCAGCCAGCAAGGTTGCTCAGTAGGTATGGCTACTTGCTGACAGTCTTAATTGTTAGAGTTTACTCTCTCCAACCCACATGGAGGGAGAGAACTAGCTCCACTCAAGTTGTCCTCTGTTCTCCACCACTGTGCCGTGTATGGCATGTGCCTATCAGTTTGTGCTCGCCTGTGTACACACACACACACACACACACACACACACACACACACACAGTTTTTCACAAAAAACTTCTCGTGGAGGTTGAGATTTAGCTTAGCAGTTACCGTGAGTACTGACCCCCAGAGGACCAGCTGCAGGGAGCTCATGGTCACCTTTAACATCAGTTTCAGGGGATCTCATGTCTTCAGGCTTTTTTTTTTTTTAAAGATTTATTTATTTTATGTATGTGAATACACTGTAGCTGAACAGACGGTTGTGAACCATTTTGTGGTTGTTGGGAATTGAATTCTTAGGACCTCTGCTCCCTCTAGTCAACCCCATTCGCTGTGGTCAGCTCCGCTCACTCAGTCCTTGCTTGTTCCAGCCCAAAGCTGTATTTATTAATATACATAAGTACACTGTAGCTGTCTTCAGACGCACCAGAATAGGGTGTCAGATCTCATTACAGGTGATTGTGAGCCACCATGTGGTTGCTGGGATTTGAACTCAGGACTTTTGAAGAGCAGTCAGTGCTCTTAACTGCTGAGCTATCTCTCTAGCCCCATCTTCAGGCTTTTGAGGACACTATGCACATGTGTGTGGTGCTTCTAACTCATGAAGGCATATACATAAATGCCAATAAAATTAAATCTTTAAAGGATTTTTATTTTTCCCTTGTGATTCCTTTTTTTTTAAAGTCCATTTTATTTTATTTTATTTTATTTTATTTTATTTTTGGTTTTCAAGCCAGAGCTACACAGAGAAACCCGTCTTGACAAAAAAAAAAAAAAAATTGGAATCAGTAAGTTTGTGTGTGCCTCTATAGGTAGAGAGAAAGACTGCAGACAGTTGCCAATAATCTAAGTAACATCTCCAGAATAGCAAATGTTACCTCTAAATCCCCTTCCTGATTATAGCTGGTTAGCACTATTTATAGTTAAACACTATTTAAAACACAGATTTCAAAGTAATTTATTTGTATTTAGTAGTAGTTTGTTTGGTTTTCTCTGGATTTTTATAGAATTGGATATGGTGGTGTATACCTGTGTCCAGCATTTGGGAGACAGAGACAGGTGGCTCTATGGTGAGTTTGAGACCACCCTGGCCAACATAACAAGTTCCTGACCAGCCCTGACTACATAGTAAACTTTTTCAAAAATAAGAAGGGGGGAGGGTATAATTATTTAATTTGCTTCAGTGATTTTGAACAACAATGGCAAATATCTAGTTTTATAAGTTTCCCCACTTGATAAGTCTCTGGCTGGTAGTCTCAGTATATTCCTGTGTTATATTTGGCTTTATTATACAGAAGAGCACTAAGAACTCAGTTTTAAAAGTTGAGCCCGTAGTTGGGTGGTAGTGTCAAACACTTTTAATCCCAGCACTCAGGAGGCAGAGGCATTCGGACCTTTGTGAGTTCAAAGCCAGCCTGGTCTACAGAATGAGTTCCAGCAAAGCCAGGGCTACTTAGAGAAACCCAATATTAAAAAAACCAAAAAATGAAAGTGAAACAACAACAACAACAACCAAAAAAAACCCGTGAAGAACAAACAGTTAAGCTCTTAGAAAGGCATGGTGTTAGATCTCTATCATTTTAACCCTCAGGGACTAAGGTAAAACAGTTGAGCAGCCTAACCCTGAGATCCACAGCAGTCAGGTCTATAATCCTAGCACTTTTCTTTGAGTTCAAGGCCAGCTGGGGCCACATAGTAGGTCTAGGACAGTTTGGGTAACCTAATAAGAACCTCTCTCAAAAACAAACCTGGAGGAGGGAGCCTGTGAATGAGCTTAGCTGGTAGCATGCTCGCCTAGTGTATAAAAAGTAGAGGATTTGATCCCCATCACCAGATACATCAGGCATGTCTGTAAGCCCAGCACCTGGAAGGCAGAGGTGGGGGGATTATAAGTTTAAGGTCCTCCTCAGTTTAGTAAGTTTGAGGCTCACCTGGGGTGTGGAAGGAAGGAGGAAGAGAGACAGGGACTTAGAACTCAAGACACTAGACTAGACTGCTCACTCCCAAAAGATGTAAACCGTGGGCCATTCTCTGATCATCAAAGCAAATGAGGATCATCATCGACACCACCACGGATAATTCATCTACCAACTTCACTTTTTCTCACATACTAAGTGTTTCTCTTGTTTTGTTTTGTTTTGTTTTGTTTTGTTTTCTGAGACAGGGTTTCTCTGTGTAGCCCTGGCTGTCCTGGAACTCACGCTGTAGACCAGGCTGGCCTCGAACTCAGAAATCTGCCTGCCTCTGCCTCCCAAGTGCTGGGATTAAAGGCGTGGGCCACCACTGCCTGGCAAAGCCCAACTTTTAAAAATTACTTTCTAAGTCCATGTTTCTTAGCAGCATCCATAATGAGATCTGACGCCCTCTCCTGGAGTGTCTTAAGAGAGCTATGGTGTACTTGCATATAGTAAATAAATAAATCTTTAAGAAAAATAAAAGGGAGATGGCTTATTTTCAAGGTGATTACAGGTTGAGTCAGATTACAGATGGTTGTGAGCCACCATGTGGTTGCAGGGATTTGAACTCAGGTCCTTTGGAAGAGCAGTCAGTGCTCTTAACCGCTGAGCCATCTCTCCAGCCCTCCCTTCTCTTTTTAAAGGCACGCTGTCTTTTGTCGTGACAGCCTTCCCACCTTGCAGCTTCTATCTGTTTTGCTGCTAAAGGTTCCCTCTCTGTGATTCATGCAGGTATGAGGTCTGCAGTGCTTCCGTGGATGGCTCAGAGTGTATCACTCTTCCAGTCTACTTCAGAGAGAAGAAGTCCCGGCCGTCCAGTACTTCCTCTGGGGCTGTGCTCTATGGACAGCCGCTTCTTGTTTCTGTCCCTAAGCAAGAGCTAACCCTCGAGTCTTTGTACCAGGCTGTTTGTGATCGTATCAGGTTGGTGCTGGAAATGTGATTTGATGGTTGTCTGAAATGAATGGGTTCATCAGCTTTAGTCACTTGTAGTTTTTCTGTTGATCCCATGTACTCGGCTCTGTGAAAAAAGGAACTGTGCCAGACCCTGGGAGGTCGGGCCAGAGGCCAATGGGAAGAGTAATTGGCACACATAATTTTAGCAACTCTCTTAGAATGGGAAGTGCTGCATGGCATTCAGCTGGAAGAAAAGAGGGCTCCCCTAGCGTGGACAAAGCCCTGTGTTCAGTCTCCAGCGCCCTGTCAACCAGGTGATCATAGTGCACACCTGAAACTTCAGTGCTTGACATGCGGAGGCAGGTGAATCAGAAGCTGAAAATTCTCCTTAGGTCTATAGCAAATAGGAGGCAGCCTGGGAACCGTAGACCCTGTTTGCAGTCAAATCAAGTAATGCACAGGACACTCCTAGAAGACCTGAAACCAGCCTTTCTTGGTATCTTTATTGACTTATTAAGTTAACCTTAATAAGCTGGTTCTTAATTTCTTGAGCCATTATGTTATGCTTGTGGATAACGGAATATGTGAATTATGTACTGCTTCATAGCTGTATAGTAGAAAGTTAAATGTTAATATTAATAATATTTTGGTTTTTTTTTTTTTTTTTTTAAGCCGCTATATAAAACAGCCTTTGCCTGATGAGTTTCTCAGCTCACCCTTAGAGCCTGGGGCCTGCAATGGCTCTAGGGGTAGCTATGAAGGTGAGCGTTCCTGCTGTGGGGCTGTGGGCTCTGACGACCTCATTGCTTCCGATTTCCATCCTCTTGGCAGGTGTTAACCACGGGGATGTATTTGAGTCTGGACTGGTAGAGGGTAGGCTCTCGTAGTCCTCATTAACCTTTGGACCTTGTAGAACCGTCTTAGATTCCTGCTGACACTCATTGTGTCTTATCTCAGATGCACTGAGCCTGGAAGTATTGGGTAACACAGCTAAAGGTATGAAGCAGGGCCAAGACTTGTTTAGTTTTCCCATGCTGGGGATCAAGGCCTCGCATGACCACTGCTCTGCTCTCTTCTGAAGCCTCCAGAGTCAGAATTTACTTCTTCTCTGTCAGCATTTACTTACGTAGCATGAACTTGTACACATCATCCAGCCCTTAGTACCCCAAAAGGACAGAGTTCCTGGCCAGCTAATAAGAAGGTTGAGGCTGGCTATCTTGGGCATTTATTTCTGACTTCCTAGGAAGCAACTGAGTTTAGGTCATAGGAGAGAAGAAAGTCACGGTTGAAAAACAGTCCAGTGGGTTCATTCCAAAACCCCAAGGCATCCTTACTGTGGCCAGATGCTGAAGCGCCCATCTTTACAAAGGGGTGCCTACTCATCAGTGTGGTTGCTACTCTTTTTGGAAGTGTAGGTGATCATGTGCCTTCATTCCTATAAATCCATAAATGATCTCTAAATTCTTTGGGTTTTGGTGGGCTTTTCAGCATTGTATATGTGTGGGTGGGCGTGGAGGCCCAGGGTTACATTTTGGAGTTAGTTCTCTCCATCTGCTTTTATGCAAGTTCTGGGGAGATCACCACACTCATGCAGCATAAGCCTTTATCTGTTGACTTTAATCCTCTTTTTGTCTCCCTCTAACCCAGGCTGGGCTAGAACTCACTGTGTAGGTTGTGTTTACCTTTACTTCCCAGTCCTTCCAAGCACTGGGATTGCAAGATTTTAAATTTGACTTTAAGATGTTCTTTTCTTGCAAAACTGCTCTTGGGTACCAGGTGTTCCATTTTAGTGCATCTCTCTGTGAAGCTAATGATGAAGTCAAGAGGAGGACCATGTGATGTGACTCACTTAAATTCTCAGCCAAGGCAGTGGTGGCACACATCTTTAATCCCAGCACTTGGGAGGCAGAGGCAGGCGGATCTCTTGAGTTCCAGGCCAGCCTGGTCTACAGAGTGAGTTCCAGGCCAGCCAGGGCTATACAAAACAAACAAACAAACAAACACCCCTCTCTTGAGAAACAAAATAAATAAATGCATTCATTCTCTGGGTATCTGCTTCCTCCTTGTGTAATAAGATGCCTTGTCTGCCCCTTGGGGGCAGTCACTTGTTAAATCAACTATCTGATAACTATGGAGATGTATAGGGGTGGATACACTTGAATATATACAGCAAAATATGTTAGGAAATAATAATGCACTCTAGTATTAAATAAATGTTTTATGGTTTCTTTGTGGGTTATGTTGTTTGAGGTAGGGTCTCCTGTAGCCCAGACCCGCCGCAAACTTGTCATGTGGTTGTGGCTTGCCTTGAACTCACTGTCCTGCCTCAGCCTCCTGAGTGCTTGGGTAATAGATAGATATTACCATACCTGGGTAAAGAGTTCTAACGTTTAAATATGGGACTTACACATGTGTATCAGGAGATGAAGAGGAAGACATGGATCATCAAGAGGCAGGGAAAGAGCAGCTTTCCGAAGTGGAAGGCAGTGGTGAGGACGACCAGGGAGATGACCACAGTGAGACCACCCAAAAGGTCAAAGGTCAGCCACGCCACAAGAGGCTTTTCACCTTCAGCCTTGTCAATTCCTGTGGAACTGCTGATATCAATTCACTGGCAACTGATGGGAAACTCCTCAAACTCAACTGTAAGTGCTTGCTCTGCCCCTTCGGGTAGATTTGGGACACATAAGATCTCTTTACTTCATATTAACTACATTAGGTGTTGACTCTTTATGTAGCTCTAGGATCAAACATTTGAATCCCTTGGAGAATAATTGACACACATATCTTTCAAAGGATTTTTACCCTATTCCCTTTGGTAGTGGAGTGGCAAGTTTGAGACAAGCCTTCTCTCTCTCTCTCTCTCTCTCTCTCTCTCTCTTATTTTTATGTGTTGACATTTTACCTACTTGTATGTTTGTGCACCATGTTTGTGCCTGGTATCCATGGAGATCAGAAGACAGCATTGAATCTCCTACAATCGAAATTACTGCTGTGAACCACCAAGTGGATGCTGGGACCTGGACTCTACAAGAACAACAAGTGTTCCTCACCTCCTCTAACCCCAGGAGATTCTAACCCAGACTTAATATGTAGCTGAAGCTGGCCCTGAACTTCTAACCTTCCTGTCTCTATCTCTTTGAGTCCTTAGATTTCAGGCATGTGCCATTATGCCCAGCTGTCACCTTAATCCTTGATGATCTTGACCTCAGAAGCAAACAGGTTTCCTTCCATTGCTCTGCGAGAGCTTTGCTCTGGCTCAGTGACCCTTATGAGCATGTTAGGACCATTTCTGCAGACTTGCTTCACTCAAAGAATAGGTGCATTTGTCTCTTTGTTCTGTAAAAATACTAACTGTATATGACGCAGGCAGAGGTAGTTGTGGATATCAGTTACATGGAGCTTTGTCATCAGGACAGCTGCTTGGGAAAAAGAATCTCCAGAGTTGTGGACATGCAATCATGTGTGAATGTGTGATGGCTCCATGGGTAGGGTGGGTGCTGCACCCTTGGTGTCTTCTACCCTAACTAGTTAACAGCTAGTTTTCTCCCCACCCCCTCTCTCTTTCCCTCCTCCCCTCTCCTCCCTTCCCTTCATTTTAATTAAAAAATTTTTTTGTTGTTTTGTTTTTTTGATACAGGGTTTCTCTGTGTAGCCTGGCCTCAGATTCACAGAGATCCACTGCCTCTGCCCTCCAACTGCTGGGATTAAAGGTGCCTGCCACCACTACCCAGCTTTGATTTTAAAAATAAAATTGTATTCTATATGTTTGAGAATTTTTTTTTTTTTTTGCATATATGTATGTTTACTATGTGTGTGCCTGGGGCCTGCAGAGGAACTAGAGCTGTAATAAATTATGAGCTCCCAACTTGGAGGTTAGGGACTGAACCCTAGTATTCTATAAGAGTAATAAATGATCTTAACTACGGAGCTGTTTGTCCACCAGCCCATGGGAATGGGTGTTTTACCTGCATGTATATCCGTGCACCATGTGAGTGCCTGCAGAGGCCAGAAGAGGGAATCCGATTCCCTGAGACTGGAATTTCAGACAATCAAGAGCCTTTGAGTGCCGGTAATTGAACCTGGGTCTTCGGGAAGAAGTGACAGGGCACTTAGCTCTTAAGCCATCATTCCAGCCTCCTCCAGCTTTTTTTAAATGTTTCATGTATTTACTGGGACTAGAGACTGACCTCAGGGAATTGTACATACAAGGCTCTAGCACTCACTGTAGTTCCCGATTCCCTTTACAGACAGTCGTTTATCTGGGTCTCTATTGCTGCCTGTCTGTATGCTTACTACATGCCTGCCTCGTGCTCACAGAGCCCAAGAGAGGTTGTCAGATCCCCAGAAACTAGAGTTACAGACCATTGTGAGCCACTGTGTGGGTGTTGGGAGCTGAGCTTGGGTCCTCTACAAGATCAGAAAGAGCTCTTAATCTCTGAGCCATATCTACACTCCCATTTACATGTTTTTAATTTTTTTTTATATTGATGATTGTGAGCCACCATGTGGTTGCTGGGATTTGAACTCAGGACCTATGGAAGAGCAGTCAGTGCTCTTAACTGCTGAGCCATCTTTCCAACTCCATTTACATGTTTTTAATAACAGAATAATTGAGATATTTTATATCATTCTGTCCAGCTGCAGTATTGTTCTCTCTGAGAACTTCTTCTCTTTAGTTTAGGGTTTGTACAGTTCTACTGAGCTCTTCAAATGTAGCTTTTGTGTGTGTGCTTTGTACTTGAGAGGTCAACTCTGGTGTCCTTCCTCTGCTGCCAAGCATGTGGGCTTTTTTATTTTTACAGAAGTTATCTCGTTAAATGACCCAACAACGTACGTGTGTGTGTGTGTGTATGTGTGTATGGATGGATGTAGCGGGAGGGGTGCAACATGTGTGCCAGATCCCTAGAACTAAGAGTTGCAGGTGGTTGTGAGCTACCAGACATGGTATAGGGATCTGAATTCAGGCCCTCTGGAAGAACAGCACCTGCTGAGCCATCTCTGTGAGTCCTCACTTAATTTTTTTAGACAAGGTTTTTCACAGACTTGGAACTCACCAAATGGGTCTGGCTGCTCAGCCATCCCCAGAGATCTATCCCTGTCTCCCTCCTCAGCACTGGGAGTATAAGCATCCACCACCATACCCAGCTTTTTTCACGTGTGTGTTTGGATTGAACTTGGGTTCTTATGCTTTGCCTAGCAGGTACTTCAACAGCAAAGCTATCCACCCTCACAGTTTGGTTTTATTAGTTTGGTTTTTTTTTTTTTTTAACTTTTATTGCATTATGATGAAAAAAGTTACATGATTTGTTAACATTTAAAAACATATTTTAAGTAAATAGAATTAAATCCCATTCTTGTTTCCCTTTTGTACCCCAACTCCTCCCAGAGACTCCCCTCTTAAATACCTACAATATCTTTTTTGTCATATTCCTTAAAATTTATAAAATATTGTAACAATAAAAGTGAGTATTATAAAAGTTGTTTGATACAAAACAATCAATTTAACAGTGTTATGTAGATGCTTGTCTACCACAATACTGAAAATACATACATTTTTCTCAGTATAAATTTCAAATAACTCCAAACATATTAACTATCTCAAAATAATACATCACTACTAGTATTTTCTTAAATTAGCGTAAATATATAAAGTCTTTTTGTTTGTTTGTTTTGTACTTAGTAGAGTTTAAAATCTTGGCTT
>JADRCD010154192.1:0-20666 GCA_019843815.1 Montemys delectorum | reverse complement strand
ACACACACACACACACACACACACACACACACACCCCACACACACACACACACATCCTCTCTCTCGGTTATTTTTATTTTTATTGGTGTGTATGTGTGTGAGTCTATGTCACATCTATGAGAGTGCTCATGGAGACCAGAAGAGGGCATCAGAGCCCCTAGAACTGGGGTATAGGTTGTTGTGAGCCGCTTGACATGGGTGCCGAGAACTAAACTCAGGTCCTCTAGAAGAACAACAAGCTCTCTTATTGTATTAGCCATCTCTAAATCCAGCACTTTTTTTTCCCTGAGATTTAGAGATTTAGATTCAAGGAGGAGGCAGAGGAGGAGGAGAAGGAAGAGGGGGAAGAAGAGAAGGAGGAGGAGGAGGAGGAAGAGAACAGAATAAGGCCAACAAAATGGCCAAGGAGGTATAGGCACCTGCAGCCAAGCCTAAGTGCCTGAGTTCAATGCTGGGACCCACGTGATGGAAAGATGGAACCAATCCCCAAAAGTTATCTTCTGGTCCCTCCATGCACACACTTGAGGATGAACAGACAGACACCAAGGTAGCTGAAAAAGAAACATCCATGAAGACATCACCTCCTTGGAGAGGCTCTGTTGCCCCTCATCCCAGTGAACAAACAACAGTACCCTGCCAGAGAATCCTACCGTGGATCCAAGATACTCTCAAAAGGACACATTGGGTGGTCTCTGTAGCTGGGATCTTGCATAACCAACGCCCATAAACCTGGCAAAGGTGGCGATGGAACGATAAGGTCGGGGACATGACCTCAGGAGAGGAGTGGGGACGCCATGAGTGGGAGGAGCTTCTAAATTATCCATCAGCACAAGCTGTCAGTGGCCCCAGCCATGAATACATGTATAGGGGAAAAGGCAGGAGCCTTGGGGTCGAGGAAAACAGGTAGGGTATAAAAAGGGCATGCAAGGGACCAAGTCCAGCATCCTAGAGCCCAGATTCCAAGCTGCTTAGGGTCCTGTGGACAGATCACTGCGTGGCAATGTCTGCAGGTAAGCATGCACAAATCCGGCTGGGTGTGGTTTGGACCAAGTGGTCCTGAGGCTTCTAATGTGAGTGTGTCCCAACTTTCGCCATATTGGGAACACTCTGGGTCCCTATGGGGATTGGGAGAAATTGGTCATTGCTCCCAGGTTTCTCCTGCCCTCCTGTCTCTCTCTAGACTCTCGGACCTCCTGGCTCCTGACCTTCAGCCTGCTCTGCCTGCTCTGGCCACAGAAGGCTGGTGCTTTTCCCGCCATGCCCTTGTCCAGTCTGTTTGCCAATGCTGTGCTCCGAGCCCAGCACCTGCACCAGCTGGCTGCTGACACCTACAAAGAGTTCGTAAGTTCCCCTGGAGATGGGTGCCCGTCTGTGGAAGCAGGAAGGGGCAGATCCTACCCCACACTTCTGCCCCCAGGAAGTCATAGACAGAAACTATGGGGTGAGGGATCTTAGCCAATGCCATTAGATGAACAGAAACAGAGTGGGTCCTCCAGAACATAGTAATGATGGTGAGCCACAAGCTGGTCCCTCAGTGACCACTCTTCCTCCAGGAGCGTGCCTACATTCCCGAGGGACAGCGCTATTCCATTCAGAATGCCCAGGCTGCTTTCTGCTTCTCAGAGACCATCCCAGCTCCCACAGGCAAGGAGGAGGCTCAGCAGAGAACCGTGAGTAGGCCCAGGCTTTATCGGCACAAATCCTCTCTTTTCCCTCCACGAAGCCCTAACTGCACTCCAGGCTAGGGTCAGCTCCTCCCTGAAGCTGGGGTAACCTGGGAGTTCCAGGGAGGGGTCACTAGGCAATACATTGTACCTGGCCCTGTTTTTCCCCCCTCAGGACATGGAATTGCTTCGATTCTCACTGCTGCTCATCCAGTCGTGGCTGGGGCCCGTGCAGTTCCTCAGCAGGATCTTCACCAACAGCCTGATGTTTGGCACCTCGGACCGTGTCTATGAGAAACTGAAGGACCTGGAAGAGGGCATCCAGGCTCTGATGCAGGTGAGGATGGACCAAGGTCCCTAGCCTGGAGTTATACTAACCTTTGCCTCGACCTGGAGCCTAGATGGGGGTTCACTGCTCTTCTCTGTTTATTCAGCCCTTAGACCCTTGAGAAGGCTTATTCACTTTCCCTGTTGAGGCATCCAGGCCTTTCTCTAGGTCCTGGGGTCGGGGAAGGCGCAGCTCCTGAGTCTCCTCTGAATCTCCTGCCCTTCTTTCCCATGCAGGAGCTAGAAGATGGCAGCCCCCGAGTAGGGCAGATCCTCAAGCAAACCTATGACAAGTTTGATGCCAACATGCGCAGTGATGACGCTCTGCTCAAAAACTATGGGCTGCTCTCCTGCTTCAAGAAGGACCTGCACAAGGCAGAGACCTACCTGCGGGTCATGAAGTGTCGTCGCTTTGTGGAAAGCAGCTGTGCTTTCTAGCCACACACCAGTGTCTCTGCTGCACTCCCCCGTGCCTCCCTGTACCCTGGCAGCTGCCATCCCTACGCCTTGTTCTAATAAAATTAAGATGCATCATATCGCTCTGCTAGAGGTCTTTCTATTATGGGATGGAGCAGTTGTGCGAATGTGTGTCCTGGAAGCCAACCTGCAGGAGTCCTGTGGGCTGATGGAAGAGCAGCCCTAAGCTCTCCCTCGACCAAATAGAATCAACACACCACTTTCTCCATGACACAGAGTTCTTGCCCACTTCACGGTCAAAATTCCAGCTCTCTAGGCAGTCAGAAGCTGACAGGACCATAGGTCACCCCCATAAAGTATTCAGAGGCATTCCTCCCTCCTTCAGCCAGGATCAGGAAAACTGAACAGCCCCTGCCCCAGAGATTGGGAAGAGATGAAAGGAAGATGAAGCACAGAAGGGAACCGAGAAAATGAGTAAAGTCACAGATTTACTGCTGTACCTAAGTCTCAATGGGTTTTCTTTTTTCTTTCTTTTTTTATTTTTATTTTTTTTATTTTTCGAGACAGGGTTTCTCTATGTAGCCCTGGCTGTCCTGGAACTCACTCTGTAGACCAGGCTGGCCTCGAACTCAGAAATCCACCTGCCTCTGCCTCCCAAGTGCTGGGATTAAAGGCGTGTGCCACCACCGCCCGGCACAGAATGGGTTTTCATTTGTATCAACTACCCTTGGACATGGAGGCAGTTCAAACATGAGTTTGGAAGCTGGGCATGGTGGCATGCACCTGCAATTCTAGCATTTAAGAGGCTGAGGCAGGAGCATTGCTGTGAGTTTGAGACTAGTCTAGCAGGTCTGACGTCTGAATTAGGGTAGGGGGCATGGAAGAGAGGTTGTAATGTCTCGTAATTCCAGTGGGTACCAGGTAGGGGCTGAGGAGTGAGGAGTGGTGCAGTTGGTAAGGTACTCAGCTTGCAAGCGTGAAGATCTGAGTTCAATTTCCAGAATCCACATTAAAAAACAAAAAATTGACTGCTCTTCTGAAGGTCCTGAGTTCGGATCCCAGCAACCACAGGGTGGCTCACAACCATCCTTAATGAGATCTGACGCTCTCTCTCTTCTGGTGTGTCTAAAGACAGCTACAGTGTACTTACATAGAATAAATAATAAATCTTAAAAAAACAAAACAAAACAAAACACCAAACCCAAAACAACAAACCGGGGTATGGTGACATGAGATTGTAAGTCCAGCTCTGGGGTTGTGGAAGCAGGCGGTTCCCTGCTCACTTTGTGAACCCTAGGCCAGTGAGAGACTCTGTCTCAATAAATAAGGCTCCTGGGGAATGATATCTGAAATTGTCCTCTTGTCTGCACAAGTGTGTACATCCATGTGCACTGCACACACAGGAACATACACATACACACACACACACACACACACACACAAATAAGTATCAGATAGAGAAAGCTTGTTGGGTGGGGATAAATCGACATCGTGAGGGAAGGCTACGACAGGGAAGGGTGGAGACCTGCGTCTCCACCAGAAGGTCGGAGGGCCTGGCCAAACCATGGAGGAATAGGTCTCTAAAACCCTCTGAGATGGGGACATACAGACACATATGTGAGATTCAATGTAAGCTTGAACATTGGAAGTGAATATCTATGGAAAATATTTTAAATGAAAGCAGGACTTTTCTGCTCTGGAAGGTGAGTCTGCTATGATCCTCATCCTTCTGGTCTCCCTGTTCTGTGACTGACAAGGGTTTTTGTTTTGTTTGGTTGTTTGGTTGGTTTACTTGTTTTTTTTTTTGTTTTTGTTTTTTTTGTTTGTTTTTTTTTGTTTTTGTTTTTTTGTTTGTTTGTTTGTTTGTTTGTTTTGCTAAGTCTGGTCCCAATGCTGCACAAACAGAGGAGTTTGATCTTGCTGGTGTCAAGCTTGTGTAGCAGCTGGATTCAGATTCAGATTCGGAACGATGTGGCCAAAGCTGTATTATGGCCGTCTCTGAGCTGAAAGATCCAAGACAACTCATTCCATTAAAGTACTCTGATTGAATGGGGTGTGCGTCAGTCAATGGAGGCAGTTTAACAGTTGTGAAATGTGCAAAGCATTTTGGAGATGGATGGTGACAAACCAGTCAAGGACCATGTGGGGACAGAGGTGGATGAGGACCAAGTGGGGACAGAGGTAGGTGAGCTCGGGGATTTTAATCCATGTTTCCCACTAAGTAGCAGCTGTACCTTTCCCCTACTCTCCTACATGTAAATGCATCTTCTCTCAGTCTCCTACTCTGATCCCTGGGACCAGCTGGGGCAGGTACACCAGAAAAACCAGGATGAGGGGCTAGAGGGATGGCTTAGAGGTTTAGAACATTGGCAGCTCCTCCAGGGCACCTGAGTTTCACTGCCAACACCCATGTTGAGGAACTCCCAACAACCTGTAACTCCAGCTACAGGGGATCCTCTTCTGGCCTCTGTGTTTACCTGTACATATATGGCAGACACACAGACATGCATAAGTACACATAAATAAAAACCATTAATCTTAAATAACAACAACTAGGATAGTACAAAAATCAAATGACACTACTGGCCCAGATCGTACACAAGAAATATAAAAAAGATTGTATTCATGGCCAGTACATGACATGACCTCAGCCCTCACTGGCAACCTGATAAAAGCTGGGCCCTTTGCTTCGCTGCAGCTTGAGAAGTGCTGGTCCTGACCCCTGAGTAAAGGCCTTCCTTAGAGCTTTGCTGTGTGCCCACACCCTGTGGCACATTCATTTCTACAATAACTAAATAACAAGTTCCCTGGACTGACAGTTGCAGTGTGGACATTCTCGACACTTAGCAGTGAAGATGTAAGTTTTATATTGTGTATTTTCTGTTATATTTGGGGGTGGTGGTGGAAGGAGACAGTTTTGGTAAGCGTCCCAGGCTGGGGTAATTCTCAAAATCCCTGTCCTTCATTCAGCCTTCCAAATTCTGAGAACACAGGCATGCACCATGCACGGTACAATGAAATTTGTTTTCTAAATAAGGTCATGCTAGATAGCCCAGGCTGGCCTTGAACTTGTAATCCTCCTGCATCATCCCTTTAAACACTTAAAGACATGTAGTACCAGACAGGCATGATGGTACATGTTTCTAATCCCAGCACTTGGGAGGCAGAGGCAGGTGAATCAATGGGTTTGAGGTCAGCTTGGTCTATGGAGGAGTTTCAGAACAGCCAAGGCTACACAGAGAAACTCTGTCTTTAAAAATGAGAGAGGGTCTGGCTCTGTGGTTAAGAGCACTGCCTGCTCTTCCAGAAGTCCTGAGTTCAATTCCCAGCACCCACATGGCGGTTCACAGCCATCTGTAATGGGATCTGATGCCCTCTTCTGGTGTGTCTGAAGACAGCGACAGTGTACATACATAAAATAAAAATAAATGAATCTTTAAAAATGAGAAAGACATGCAGTACTACACTAAGTTCAAAAATTTTAAGGTGTGTTTTTCTGCTGAAAAATCTTCCTGGGGGCAAGATAGACACAGCTCCCACTCAGAAGGATCCAATAGGTGTATCTCAAGTACTCCTTGATTCCTACAGCTATTCCTGGGTCATTTGCCCATTTTACTCCCTTGGAGGAGCTGTTGCAAACATTTTGGTTAGCCAAGTTGTACCCAACCAGTGTAGGCAAGGTCTTGTTTTCCTGGGGCGAAGCTGCTTGCTGTTTGCTTTGGGGAAACTCAGCAGTTGTATCAGACTTGTGTTGCTAGGCAACTGCCTCTTTCCCTGGGTCAATTGGTACCTATTCCATTTCCCTGTTAGAGATTTCCATCAGATGCCTTTCTAGTCCTTGTGACAAAAGTACCTTGTCTAAGAGGCAACTTAAGGCAAAAGTAGTTTAGTCTGGGTCACCGCTCCGGTGTCCATCATGACAAGGGAAAGTTTAACAGGTGAGCTGCCCACAATTCGAAGTGACTTCTTTCACATCTTGCTGGAGCAGGAGGTAGAGATGGCAGACTGGGCCCAGGATGGCATATCTCCAAGGCCTGCCTTTGGCGACCTGTCTACTAGCCAGTCCTCCAACCCAGAGATTCTATGGCATCCCTAAGAGTGTCACCAGCTGAGGACCAAGCATTCAAACATATCGTTTGTAGGGGAATATAGCATTCAAACATAGCACATCTCTTAACCAGAGGCCCAGTGTCAGGGCTCCCTGCTACAGAGGTCAAACTATCTGACCCTTGTCTGTCTTGGCAGTGGAAGTCTCTGGCTTTCTGACTAGTGGTGCTAGAGGTGATTTTGAAGTCAAAATGGCTGGAAACCTTGCCAGACCATCATTCCAGGGTGTAGGATAGTGAGTTTGAGGCTAGCCTGGGCTACATAGGAAGACCTTTTTTACACACACACACACACACACACACACACACACACACACACACAGAGAGAGAGAGAGAGAGAGAGACAGAGAGAGAGAGAGAGAGAGAGAGAGAGAGAGAGAGAGATTTTTAAAAGATTTATTTATTTTAGGTATATGAGTACACTGTAGCTGTACTGATCGTTGTGGGGCCATCATGTGGTTGCTGGGAACTTGAATTCTAGCTGACCCTGCTCAATACAGCTGAACCCGCTCATTCCGGTGTAAAGATTTATTTATTATTACAGATGGTTGTGAGCCACCATGTGGTTGCTGGGATTTGAACTCAGGGCTTCTGGAAAAGCAGTCAGTGCTCTTAACTGCTGAGCCATCTCTCCAGCCTAAGAGAGAGATTTTTAAAACATGGTAAGTGCCTGATTAAGGAGAATACTTAATGGCCTTTGAATTGTACTAGCAGGTGAGTTCTTTCCTAAAGCATGAAGCCATTTAGCCTGGTTGTAATGCTCCCATATCCTCTTTAGCTCGTCCTGAAGAGTCAATACAAGTCCTACAGATCTTGTAGAAGCCCCCTCCCGTGGGCCCCCACCCCATTTGACTGATGGCTCAGGGCATGGAGGGACCTAATTCTAGCCTAGGAAAAGGTCAGTGGTGAGTTCAGATGCTGATGCTGTACTTTCATCTTGTTGCCATAATAAAACTCCAAAGAAAAGCAACTTAGGGAGGAAAGAGAGTCTTTCAACATATAGGGTTCAGTCCATTATTGTGGGAGGTCAGGGCAGAAACTCAGAGACACCATGGAGGAACGTTCCTTGCTGGTCAGGGCAGAAACTCAGAGACACCATGGAGGAACGTTCCTTGCTGGTCAGGGCAGAAACTCAGAGACACCATGGAGGAACGTTCCTTGTTGGTCTGGGCAGAAACTCAGAGACACCGTGGAGGAATGTTCCTTGCTGGTTTGCTCTCAGACTCGTGCTTAGACAGTTTTCTTATATGGCTTAGGGTCACCTGCCCAGGGAATAGCACCGCTCATAGTGGGATGGGCCTTCCTACATCAGTACATAAATAAGCCCCACCCCTTAGACAGGCCACAGGATAACCTAACTGGGAAAACCCCTCAGTTGTGACTCTCTTCTCAGGTGACTTTAAGCTGTGTCAAGTTTTGACAGTTAATTGAGATACGGTACATATATACCCTTTCTGGAGACATCCTGGCTCCAAGCTTGAGAGTTTACTCCAAGGAATGGAGTTCTAGCAGAATTTTTTTTCCCTGTCCTTTGTCTTGGAAGAAATAGTGCCAACATTGTTAAGATTTGTCTCTAGGGGTTTTCAAAGTCTAGGCTTATATACCAGGTATGGTAGCACACACCTTTAATGCCAGTACTGAGAAGGTAGAGGCAGGAAGATATTTTATGTATTCAAGGCCAGAATAGTCTACATAGCAAGTTTCAGGCCACCCAGGCTTACATAGAGAGACCTTGTCCCAGAAACAAAAACAACAGAAGTTGTAATTACAAAAGAAAGACACAGGTACTGTCTTAGAGTGTCTATTGCTGCGACAAAACACCAAGACCCAAAGGCAAGTTGGGGTTTATTTGGCTTACATTTCCAGATCTCAGTCCTATGGAGAAAGTCAGGATCAGAACTCAAGCAGGGCAGGAATCTGAAGTTGATGCAGAGTCCATGGCGGATACTGTTTACTGGCTTGCTCCTCATGGCTTGCTCAGTCTACTTTCTTGTAGAACCCAGGACCACAGAGCCAGGGATGGCACCACCGATGGGCTGGGCCCTCCCCCTGTTGATAACAAATTGAGAAAATGCCCTACAGCTCACATTTCCTCATTTCATGGAGGCATTTCCTCAACTGAGGCTCCTTTCTCTGTGATGACTCCAGTGTGTGTCAAGTCAACACACAAAACAAGCCAGTACGCTAACCTCTAAGAGATGTAACCATGGAAAACCAGGCAGGAGTCAGCAGGATCATCTGAGATCCATGGCAGCTAACCCAACAGGCACCTAGCAGGGCCATCTGATAACAGTGGCACCATGTGGCAGTGAGAAGTCACAGCAGTCTAAACTACTAGCTCCCCTTGCTGGCCTAGGAAGCCAATGGCATCCTCAATGTTTGGGTTTCTGTGCCCTAGTGCTTCCCGAGGTGGCATTTGCTGGTCACCAGGCCTGGTGCAGCTAATCCAAGACAGTAAGATGGCTGAGGACCCTGGATTAAGATGGTCTGTGTAACTCTGCTTCCTAATGTGCTTTCCCAAATGCCCGCCTTATGAAGATGACTTTGAGAGGAACTACCAAACTCAGTGTGGAAATTGGCATTGTGAAGGCCTTTCCAGGAATACTGATTTACAAACTAGAAATACATTCTAGGTCCTGAGTTAGACTTTCTGCAGACAAACCACACCTTTCTGATCATAGAAAGGAATGCGCCTTCAGTTTGGGTCTGGGTCCCTCTAAGGCCCATGACTTAAGATGGCACCTAGTGAAATGTCCTGAGGGGGATTCCTAGAATTTCGGCCCTTTCACATTTCTCTTTACTTCCTGCTTCCATAGTGTGGAAGGTACCCTCTGTGCTCCCACCACAATATGCTGACTCTACACAAGCTCAAACAAGTTGAAGACTTGGAAACTATAGTGGAAATCGTTCTTTCTTATGGGTTGATGTATCTGATATTTGTCACAGTAACAGAAAGTGAGCACATTCCTCAAAGATTCTAAGTTTGTAGAAACAAAGATAAACACTTTGTTTACCACAGAGATCTCTCTGTGAAAGCAAAGGGTAATTTTTTTTTAAAGATTTTTTTATTTATATGAGTATACTGTAGTAGCTGTCTTCAGACACACACCAGAAGAGGTCATCAGATCCCATTACAGATGGTTGTGAGCCACCATGTAGTTGCTGGGAACTGAACTCAGGACTTCTGGAAGAGCAGTCAGTGCTCTTAACCATTGAGCCATCTCTCCAGCCCCCAAAGGATAATTTTTATACCAAATCCTTAACCTCAGATTCAGGATGGTCCAGGAAGAAAGGGAGACACCCTTTGGTATCTGATACTGTATCATTTCTAGCTATTATCTGTAAGGTGGAAACTGGGTACAAGTGTGAGCTTTGGTTTTGAGAGAGGGAAACACAGGCTGCTGACTGGAACTGAGACTTCGCTTGCTGTAGGTGACGGCTCACACTACCAACTGGAAGCTATCCTCAAAGCTCTGATGCGCAATCATTTGGCTTAACATAACAAAGCTTCACTTATGACAATGAGAAGAAGCTCATATTCACAAAGCCTGTTTTATTTTGCCACAGCTAACGTCTCGGTAGACATTTCATGACAGCTCTGGATTTTCTTCAAGCCATCACCCAGGCGGACAGGGTCCTTTCAAAGGCCCGTGAAGGAAGCTGGGCTGTTACTGCACAGGGTGAACCAGTCACAGAGAATTCCGGTCACAGAACAGAGAGACCCATCTGTGTGTTAAGCACACTGCCACGGGGTTGTGTACTTCCATCCCAGGTGGGAATCTGTGGCACCAATGATGACAAAAACGGGAAATTCTTGTGGAGGGGGAGAGTAAACCTGGGACTCCACCTCTAACAGAAAAGAATTCAGAGTGTGGTGCCCTAAGACCAATTTCATGGAAGTGTTCTATCTTCTACCTTAAAGCTGCCCTCCAAAAGTTAGTTAGGGTGTGATGGTACATACCTGTAATCCCAGCGCTCAGCAGGCTGAGGCTGGAGGATCACAAGTTTGAGGTCATCTTGTGCTGCATAGTAAGTCCTGGGTTTTTTGTTTTGTTAGAAAACTAGGTAAGCGACTTCACTGATCCAAAGTGAAACTGCAGAGTTATGAGGGTGAAGCTTAACCAGCCAGCACCTCTCATGATGTCAACGGGCACCGTTTGGGGAGCAGGGGAGCTCCTCAGGGGAAGAGTTCTAATTCCTGCCTGTTGATCTGCTACCTATCCTATGAAGTCTTGCCCCTGAACTATGAAATAAGTTCCTGGTTAGTCATCCAGAATCCCTCCCTGAGCAATGCACTCCAGGATGTTTCTGTTTGAGAGGTGGGCAGTGGGAATGAGGGGCAAGGGCAGGGCTTACTGTGTGCCCGAGAATGAACTAGTTAAGTACAGAGTAAGAGTGAGAGGATCCCTCACAGGTGGAACAGTCAGACTGAAATGTCTACAAACTGGAATAAACTCAAAAGAGAACAGAGCTCCAGATGGACTGGCTGCACGCCACGTGGGGCTCTGAAACCCTGCTTTGGGGGGACAACAGAATGCAAGGAAATGAAGCTTCGCACTGACTCCTCCTTCCTCCTTGGCCTGCTTTTGCGTCCCTGGAAACCCTGGTAGCTGAAGTCACACTCCAGCAAAGAGCTGTTTGTGGTCAGCAGAGATGCGCGTGGCACTCCTCGATCTGAATATCCGAGAACTGGCTCTCATCGCCTTTGCTCTGCTCCTTCTGCCTGTGCGTCCATTTCCTACTGTTTCTCTTGCAGGGCTGGTAGTTCAGGTATAACGCTATGGTGATCACAGCCATGCCCAGGGTGAAGATGATGATGATGAAGATTGTGGAGGAGCTGATTCCCTCAGGCAGGCCTGTGTAGGCACAGAAGACAGAACGGGGGAAGGCAGGCTGAGGACAAGCCACCAAGCCCATGTCTCATACTCATGTTCCCCACGATGCCCAGGGGGCATCTCTCTTCCCTCCATGCTTATGTGAGAATCCCAAACCCCTGGGGTGCCTCTCTACTCCAGCCAGGCAGCTGGTACAGCAGGTACCTTGGACGACGACAGCAATGTCTTTGCTGACGGAGCCTAGTGGGTTGGTCGCTGTGCAGCAGTAGGTTCCTGTATGGTTCTGGGTGACCTTCTGAGGTACATCAAGGTCAAAGATCATTCCATTCCAGACACACACCAAAGCCGGGGTAGGGTTTCCCTCTGGGATGCAGGCAAGCATCTGATCCATCCCTTCTACCCATATCTGGTTGCCAGGGCAGCCGGATTCCTGAAATCTTGGCTTGTCTGCAAGAGATTCCCGCCAGAAGCCCAGTTCCACGTCCATTCCCTTCTCCTTCTGTTCACAGCTCCTCTCCTCATCAACTCTAATGCTGCTCCCTCAACCCAACGCTTTCTTCCTCATGGAGAAGAGAATCAGCTCCCCGACTAAATCAAAGCCTCTCATCCCTTCCCTGCCACAAATGATATGCGATGCAGCCTAGGCCCTTTCTGTGGACTCAGGCTAGGTGATAACGCAGCTTTGTCTCAGGGGACTTTCCCACTTTAGCTTCTCCATGGCCAAGGGGTCAGCTCAGAAATAAGGATTTCCTCATTTTCCAAACCACAAATCTTGATATGGACTTTTGGAGGTTTCTCTCCCTAGCGTCAGCCTCGGCTGTCTCCTCTTATGCTGCGTCTCCACCAACAGTGTCTGACTACAGGAACCCCTCTCCTTTCTGGGCTGCCTCTCCCGTCACTTGCTCCCACTCACTTTCCTGAGGACAAGACAAGCTTGGTGAGAGTTCATTTTCTTTTCTTCTCTGGATTTTTCCAACTAGAAAAGTGTGGCTCGCTACTAACAAAGCCACTAGCCAACGCCTCTGGAAGGGAAACGAAGTACCTTGACTTTGCCCAGGGGCATGGGGCCTCTACTTACATAAGACATGAAGCTGGCTCTTGGTGGTTTTGACCAGTCGCTGGCCCTGCACCTCCAAAGAGGCCTCGCAGGACAGAGTCCGGCCGTCATCTTCCTCCCTGGCAGTAAACAGAAGCCAGGCAGGCTCCCCAGGGGCAGAGAGGTTTAGGGATCCCTGAAGCCGAAGTGTAGGGCTAGGTGATGTTAGCTTGTGACCTGAGCAGGTCACATTAACGTCTGTTCCTGCCAGAGGGTAAGCATCTTCTATCTCCAGGACTGGTGGGGGGAAACCTACAAAAGAGGAAAAAGAACAGTGGACACATTTTCAAGCCTGGTGCACACGTCTGTCCTCTTCTTGCTGGAGGTCTCTGGGTAGACGATGTAAGGAGGGACTTGGGATAACATGAATGCGTCTGTAAGGCTGAAGACGGGGAACAACAATGTGGTTTAAGGACTGGGGCCTTCCCTTCAACAATATACCTGACCACATTAGGCTATGTCTCTCCTGAGAGGACAACAAGATGTCTCCTTATTGTGCAGATTTCTTACTCATTTCAAATGCTTATTCTAGAATGAAGTTCAAGCATCCACAATTTCCCTATCAGCAGGACAGGTTAAAAACTGAAGAGGGAGGCCACACAGAGCTGCTGTCACGATCAGGTCTCTAACCCACCTCCACCAGAGAACGAGGAAAGCTAGTGCTCACTTAAGAAGACACCCAGCAGAGGTGGGCAAGGGTAAATATTTGCAGCCAAGCTATGCAAACTTTCCCTAGCAGAGACCCTATATGGAGAAGGGTTGGGGTCACTTACTGTAGACATACACTGGTTTTCTTGTTTTCTGCTCCATGGGACCCAGAGACACAAGGCAGGTCAGTTCCTGGTCACCGGTCTCCATGGCCTGAATGGTGGCACTGGCCCATGCTGCATCTTCCTTCCAGGAGGAGAAAGGGCTCAGCTCCTGGTCTTCCAGGAACATTCGGAAGACAGCTTCCTGGGCTGGAAACACTTTAGTCACCTCACAGCTCACAGTCTCGGCCTTCCCAGCTTCCAGCAGTGAAGGCACCCAGATCTGGGGATTCTGAGAGAATTCTGCCAAGTGGATGGGAAAAAGGAGG
This sequence comes from Montemys delectorum, assembly GCA_019843815.1. Taxonomy (NCBI): domain Eukaryota; kingdom Metazoa; phylum Chordata; class Mammalia; order Rodentia; family Muridae; genus Montemys; species Montemys delectorum. Next base: position 7,143 of record JADRCD010154192.1, on the reverse strand, counting down.
AAATCCATGGTCACGTATCACATAAGATGCTGTGGAAGGAACAGGGCTGACAGTGAACCAGAGACGAGGCTCAGTCACCCTCACCCTTAAACCCTGTGGGAACAAAGTCCCAAAGGGCAGAGTAGGCCCTGGGCTTCCTTCATGACTGGACTCTGACTCACCAAAGATCCGGAGTTGCTTGGTGGCTGAGCTGCCATGAAACATCCCCCCACCATATGGGCTCAGATCCAGTTCTGCTCGGCAGGAGAAATTGTGCCTGTCATTCTCCCGGTGGGCTCTGGCACTGACGGTGACCTCAGCTCTTTGGGATACCAAAGATAAGCTTAGGAAGTCTTTTCTGTGCAGTTCTTGATCACCCCGGAGGAGGGCAAGGGTGAGGCTCCGCAGGGGCGCCACACTAGGCACATGACACTTCACTGTGAAGGCTTCATCCATGGCCACCCACTCAGGCTGCAGGTCCAGGATCACTTGCTCTGGTGGCTCTTTAAGACAAAAAGGCAAGCCTTCATGAGGGGCCGATCACCTCCAGAAGGAAATGTCTCAGCGGAAAATTACTGCGACCCTTAAAGCTTCGGGGGATGAGTTAGCCTTCCAGCTCTCTGTCCACTGAAGGCAGCCATGGCCAAGAACTGTGACAGTTAACAGCAAGTCTTCTGCTCTGAGTCCGCCTGCCATTTTGGAACATTCTCTTTCCTATCAGAGAGGTTTCAGAGGCATAAGAATCTTGGTAGGTAGGTCTTTAGCAGTCCATGAAAACTTCTACACCCCTCCCCACAGGGATCCCACTTATTCTTACTTTTGTGATGCAAGATGCCCCCCCCCCCCCCATAGGACCCTGCCTACCAGTCCCAACATCCCAGAGCCTCTTTCCTGCTCTGTAGGAGGGCCGCTCAGGGCCTGCACCACAGGCATTTCTAACTGCCCCAGATCAAGAGACTGTTGTCCTTCCTGCACTCACTGGTTATCCTAAGAGCTGGCAGCAAATAAACCAGCACTCATCTTACATTTGTCTGGTCACTTTGAGGCTCACATTCTTAGCGTCTGCTCCCTGTGTGGTCTGTATTCTCAAGGATGCCCCATGGCTTACGCTGTAAACTCAGAAGGTGGCCTGGACAGAGGGAGAGAAGCCTGGCAGTAGGGTTAAATTTTTACTCTGTGTGTGTGTGTGTGTGTGTGTGTGTGTGTGTGTGTGTGTGAGATTCTCTCCCCTAAGAAAACTTCCTAGGGCTGGAGAGATGGCTCAGCAGTTAAGAGCACTGACTGCTCTTCTGAAGGTCCTGAGTTCAAATCCCAGCAACCACATAGTGGCTCACAACCATCTGTAATGAGATCTTATGCCCTCTTCTGGTGTGTCTGAAGACAGCTACAGTGTACTTATATATAATAAATAAATCCGAGACAGAGAGAGAGAGAGAGAGAGAGAGAGAGAGAGAGAGAGAGAGAGAGAGAGAGAGAGCTTCCTGCTTAATTCTTCCTAGGCAGGATGCCTTCCTGTCTCCCCATCCCTCTCTTCTCCTAAGCCCTCCACCGCACTCACGGTACATGGTGATGTCCAGCGCTGTGTCCTTCTGCACCCCTGCACAAGAGAAGAAACACTGCAGCACAGAGTTCTCTGTGATGTCCTCCAGGAGAAACTCCTTCCACTGGGACCCTTTGCTTAGCTGAGTTTTCTTTAAGAAGGTGTCGATTCCACTGGGCCCAGGGTCTGGGCAGGTGGTGCTGCAGTTGATGGTTAGGGAGTGTCCAAACTCTACCAGGGCCTGGTCTGGATGAACAGACACCTGAAACAGCTCTTCTGTGGACCCTGAAAAGCAGCACACATGCCAAAATTGCTGGTGAGGACCAGGTGATCCAGAGCCCATAGAAAGCTCATTCTGTGCATGCGCTCTGGGATGGGGAAGAGGGAACCTGACAAGAATTACAAAGGGCAAGGGTTGAAGAGTTAGCCCTTGTGCCACCAAGGCAGAATTCTGATCCCACCCTCACTCCTACCCTCCTGTCTTGTAGTCTAGATCTTGCCACGGACTCTAAGTCGTTTCGAAAAGTCACACCCTGGAGAGCATTCTCTTTGTAAGCTTCTAGAGATCTTTGGAGCTGTCTGGGACCAGGCACTAAAGACCCTAATGGGGTCTTCATTCTTACACTCCAAAGCAGTGTTTCTCTCAAATGATAGTTAAGGGCTACCTTCTCCTGAGTCACCTGGGATGGTTGTAAAACTGCAGACTCCAGCTCTACCTCAGACAGAGTGACTGCCAGCCAGTGAACACATGGAAATATGCTCGAGAACAAAACAAGCCTCTTGGGAACCCTTCTCTACACAGGACCCCGGGAACGAAAGACCTCAAGGTAGCTCCCCGACTCACGTATATCACGTATATATCAGGTTTATCACAGAATTTTCTCCCTCTTTGCTGAGATTGCTCCATTTGGCTTTGTGATGCTGATAAAATGAATTTGTTTCACTGTTTGCAAGTTTAGCCTATATCATGGCTTGGATCTCAAGTGTCCTCAGAAACCCATGTGCTAAAAGCTTGTTGCCCGCTGTGGCTCTGTTAGGAGGTGGTAGGCTCTTTAGAAGGCAGGGTCAGTGAAAGGGGGCCTGCATGTCTGTCTTTGCACCAAGCACATATGGAAATCAGAAGATGTTGGACCCCCTGGGACAGAAGTATGGGATGACTGAATGGCCATGCAGGTCCTGAGAACCAAGTCTAGGTCCTCTGCAAGAGCAACCATACTCATAACGGCTGAACCGTCTCCCCAGCCCTAAGACAAACATTTTTGAGAAAATGAAAAGGGAGCTGGGGGTGTAGCTTATCTGGTCCATTGCTTGCTTAACATGCAGAAAGCTTTGGATTCAATCCCCCACACTGTATAAAACTGTCAGGGTGGTTATGGTGTACGCCTTTAGTCCCAGGAGGCAAGAGGGAGGTGGATCACTGTGGATTAGAGACCAACCTGGTCTACAGAGTGAGTTCCAGGACAGCCAGGTCGACACAGAGAAACCCTGTCTCAAAACAAAACAAACAAACAAACAAAAAAACAAAACCCCAAGGGTTTTTGAAATTTTTATTTATTGTTAGTGTATGTATATGCGTGTATGCACACATATTTAAATCACTTATCATTATGTATGTATGAAAGAAGGAAAGAGAGACACACAGAGACAGAAGAGGAAGAAACAGGCAGTGCAGGGCAGCACAGAGCCAGGCAGAGAAGACACACTCATTCCCTTTGGAGAATTCTGAAGCTCTGACACTCTATTAATCTGGGCTACATTAATAATTGAATGTAAGGATTCTGTGTCCTAAGTGTCTCTCCCAAGGGTCCAGATGAAGGGTGTCAGTCTGCCCCAGATGTCCCACGGTCTTAATTCCTTTCTCCGTTGCCATGATAAAGTGATTGACAAAAGCAATGTAGGGGAGAGGTTTTAACTTCCGCTCACAGATCAGGAAAACATTTCTTCTTATCATAGGAGGGAAGTCGAGGCAGGAGGAGCCTGAGGAACTCATCGCATGCATCTCCGATTAGGAGCACGCATCTGTGAGCTCAGCTCACTTTCTCCTTCAGTCCTGGCTATAGTGGAACATGCTCTGCAGACCAGGCCAGGCTCAAACTCACAGAGATCTGCCTGCCTCTGTCTCCCGAGTGCTGGGATTAAAGTGTGTGCCGCCGCCACCACCAGGGCATTTTCTCCTTTTTATTCAGTGCAGGCTCTCAGCCTACAGAATGCTGCCACCCACAGTGGGTGGGTCTTCCCACTCCAATGAAACAAATCAAAATAATCCCCCACAGGCATGCCCAGAGGTCCATCTCTTAGGAGATATTCTAGCTCCAATCAAGTTGACAGTTGAGATTAACCATCACCCCATTTTCTTCTGCATGATCACCCATGTGTGTCCCAGCACACAGTGACTAAAGAAGCTTGTCTAGATACCCTTACCTGGACAAGGGGTCAAGGCCAGCAGCATCCAGATACCAAACAGGAGCATTTTCATTCTTGGGGAAAAGTCCAAAAGCTGGAGAAAGAGGAAAGAAAGAAGTGCTGGAGAGATACTGTTTCATTACATTTCCATGATAACTTCCGTGTATGAGTGATTTCCCTGTGTATGTGCCCGTGTACCACATGTGTTCCTGGTGCCTGTGAGGCAGCTCTGGATCTCCTGAGACTGAAGACGGTGAACAATCATGGAGGTTCTGGGAATCCAACCCCAGCCCTCTGCAAGAGCAACCAGTGCTCTTAACCTCTGAGCCAGCTCTCAGTCTGGAGAACACTTTTATAAATAAAAATGTGTAAAAGGAAGTGATTTGCTGTAGTTACAGCCTACAGTCAAGCACCTGAGGTGGAAGCAGGAGGATCAGTTCAAAGTCATCCTCCTTTACTGGAGAGTTGGAGGACACATTCATATATATATTCATATATTTATGTTCACACATATTATATATATGCGAGTGCGTGTGTGTGTGTGTGTGTGTGTGTGTGTGTGTGTGTGAGTGTGAGTGAAACCAGAAACCTTACTCTAGCAAGACTCCCAGTGTGGTGTATTGAAAGAACTTCCTGCATCCACCTGATTAAGTTTGTCCTTGCTCAGGGATAGGGCAGACATAGGAGGATGGGGATGTTTGATTACCATTTCCCATGTGACCGTACTGTATTTGTCCTTTTACTAGTCTGTCTTGTCTATTAAACTGAGTCCAAAAAAAAGTGTGTCAGCAGGGAACCGTAAACATGGTGATTGGGGAGATGAAATGTGGCAGTGTTTAGTTGGCCATGTTCAGTGCACAGTGACCCTAAACCCAGCGAGCAGAGTCACTGGAAGCTTGCTCTCTGATGGAATGGAGAAATGTTTCCACCTGGCCTCTTCAGAACCTGTGAAACATCTCTCAAGACCACTGTCTCTCCCTGGTTCACCACCACATTCAACAAACAAATGGTTCCCTTCAGCTTCTGTCTTCCCAGTCCATACTTAGGTCACCTGTCCCTATTCTGGATCCTTTCATTCAAACCAAAGCAAAAGCCCCATCTTCTTCTAGAAGTTTCCCCTATTCCCGTTTCCCGCCCCCCCCCCCCCCCCCCAATTTATCTGTTTGCTTCCCCAATGGAACACAACTGAGGCCTCTGGTATGGTAGACAAGTGCTCTACTCTGGGCCACATCTCCAGCTTAAAAGGAGCATTCTTGCTTTGCTTTGATTTGGGGATTGTTTGTTTGTTTTATTTGGCTCTTTTTTGTACATATGTAACAGGCATATCAAAAGTAATACTTCCAGTGGGGCAGTGGTGGCGCACGCCTTTAATCCCAGCACTTGGGAGGCAGAGGCAGGAGGATTTCTGGGTTCAAGGCCAGCCTAGTTTACAGAGTGAGTTCCAGGACAGCCAGGGCTATACAGAGAAATCCTGTCTCAAAAAACCAGAAAGAAAAAAAAAAGTAATACTTCCAAGTGAATGTTACTCTTCCAAAATAACTACTTTAAAGTGCCAGCACACTTTAGTGCTAGCACTTGGGAGGCAGAGGCAGAGACAGATGGCAGGTGGATCTTTATGAACTCAAGGCCAGCCTGGATTGCATACTGAGTTCCAGGACAGCCAAAGCTAAAGAGAACCTGTCTAAACAAACAAACAAAATAAACAAACCAACCAACCACACTTTGGGACACCATGAACTCATTCCAAATATGATATACCATTATTCAAAAGTCTGTTGGGAGTGATTTATAACTAGCTTCTAAGTTACACATGAAAAATTAGTTTCTTTATTAAATTCTCCGTGTGTGTGTGTGTGTGTGTGTGTGTGTGTGTGTGTGTGTGTGTGCGCAAAAAAAGAAAACGCCTTTAATCCCAGCACTTGGGAGGCAGAGGTAAGTGGCTCTCTCAGAGTTTGAGGCCAGCCTGGTCTACAGAGTGAGTTCCAGGATAGCCATGCTACACAGAGAAACCCTGTCTTGAAAAACAAAAAACAAAAACAGAACAAAACAAAAGATATCTTTGGGGCTGGCAAGATGGCTCAGTGGGTAAGAGCACTGACTGTCCTTCTGAAGGTCCTGAGTTCAAATCCCAGCAACCACATGGTGGCTCACAACCATCCGTAATGAGATCTGATGCCCTCTTCTGGTGTGTCTGAAGACAGCTACAATGTACTTACATATAATAGTAAATAAATCTTTGGGCCGGAGCGAGTGGGGACTGAGCCAGTGGGGCCGACTGGAGCCAGTGGGGTTAATTCCAACAACCACATGAAGGCTTACAACCATCTGTACAGCTACAGTGTACTCGTATACATAAAAATAAATAAATAAATCTTTAAAATTAAAAAAAGGGGAAAGCAGCAGCAGCAGGTCCAAGATGGCGGCCAGCAGGAGGCTGATGAAGGAGCTTGAAGAAATCCAAAAATGTGGAATGGAAAACTTCCGTAACATCCAGGTTGATGAAGCTAATTTATTGACTTGGCAAGGGCTTATTGTTCCTGACAACCCTCCATATGATAAGGGAGCCTTCAGAATTGAAATCAACTTTCAGCAGAGTATCTATCCATTCAAACCACCAAAGATCACACTTAAAGCAAAGATCTACTACCCTAACATCAATGAGAAGAAGCAGGTCTGTCTGTCAGTAATTAGTGCTGAAAACTGAAAGCCAGCCACCAGGACTGACCAAGCAATTGAGTTCCTCATAGCACTGGTGAGTGACCCCCAGCCTGAGCACCCACTCTGGGCTGACCTAGCTGAAGAATACTCTAAGGACCGTAAAAAATTCTGTAAGAATGCTGAAGAGTTTACAAAGAAATATGAGGAAAAGCAATCTGTGGATTAAAATCTGTCATGAGTGATTTCCAGCAAGTTTGAGCAGAGACCAAGACACCCAGCAAAGCAAGACTCTGTGGAAATTGACACCTGCCACCAAGTGGTGTCTGCTTGTGGCAGTTACTAAGTTTCTACAGTTTTCTTAACCAAAAGTGGTCTAGGTAACCTGTAAAGAACGATTAAAAATTTCAGATGTTCACTGGGCGGTGGTGGTGCATGCACACCTTTAATTCCAGCACTTGGGAGGCAGAGGCAGGCAGATTTCTGAGATCTAGGCCAGCCTGGTCTACAGAGTGAGTTCCAGGACAGCCAGGCTACACAGAGAAACCCTGTCTCGAAAAACCAAA